>JAGFNQ010005510.1:227981-279969 GCA_024364735.1 Boesenbergia rotunda
CTCTTGATCCCAGTTCAATAGAGTATCCTTTTTTTTTAAGCATATTATCAACCACATCTCAACCACATCATGTTCATGTCATAAGAGTGCCCCATGGGCTATAAGGCATGCTTTTATACCTAACAAGATAGGTCACATAATTTATACACACATCATATAAGTGTAGCATGCTTCATGGTTTCATTAAGGACTTCCCAACCCTAGAGCTAGGGTTGGCCGAAACTCACAAGTAAAGGAGTTTGGTTTTCCAATCAAGCATTCATTCAAGCATTCTTACAAACACCTCAAGTACATTTCATGTAACAATTTAAACATGGTTTAAACCTCAAAGTGGGGTTAGCATCCACTAACCCTAATTTACAAGGGTTTGACCGAAACCTTGTAGGGTACCAAACCCTAATTTTGTCCTTCCAAAAATTTGGAAACATCATATATGAGTATACCCTAGGTCTTAAGGGTTATTTTCATGTAATGAAAAGTTGCCAAGTACATCCCTTAGGAAGTGGCCGAAACCCACACAAGGACAACCCTAGGTTTTTGTTCTTGACACCATGAAGAAAAATCCATCACATGTATACCCTAAGTCCCAAAGTCTTCCCATGCATCAAAGTTGGATCAAACCTTTCTCTTGGACCCCCAATCCTAGGGTGGCCGAAACTTCTACAAGGATGATCCTTGTGATTTTTCAAAAGAAACACACAAACAAACATTTAATAGCAATTATACTGCAGGCGAGAGGACACTTACATCCTAGCGCTGGAATTTAACCTTCTTTAAATCGTAGGGTACCCTACACTTGGAGGGTATGCGAAGATCCTTTTCTTCCAAATCTTCTCTCTAGTATTCCTTGGTCTTGGTAGAGAGCAATGGCTCTTGGACTCTCCTTCTTGTAATTGCCCTAGGGTTAAATTTCGAAAGGGAAGGGGGAAGGCTAGGCTCGGCAAGGAAGAAGAAGAAGGGAGGAAGAAGAATGAAAAAAAAGAAACTTCTTTCTAACTTCCTTCTCTTACTCTTATTTATACACCTCTTGTGAAAAGACATGTCTCTTCTTTGCCCAAGCCTTAACACGCATGTCTCCCCTTCTCCTAACACGAAACACCCATTAGAGCATCTGGTTAGGAAGGAGTTAGTGCAAGTGATAGGTTCAAGGTTCGATCCTTGCTTCCTCCACTTTGCACTTTTTTTTATTACCTCTTAATAATTCATTTCCAAGCCTATCATGGAATTTCATAATATTAATAATACTTCATGAATCTAATATTTCATGATAATATTTCATGATAATAATATTTCATAAATATAATATTTCATGCTAATATTTCATGATAATAATATTTCATGAATATAATATTTCATGCTAATATTTCATGATAATAATATTTCATGAATATAATATTTCATGTATTCATGACATTTCATAGCATGTGATTGCATGAAATTTATATCATTTCATTATAACCATTTTCATACATTGTCATGATTTTACATTGACAAATTTGGGGTGTTACAATCCTCCCCCTCTTATAGAAAGTTCGTCCCGAACTTTAAAATAGTTCCGGATACTTTGATCGCATCGTATCTTCCTGTTCCCAGGTGGCTTCTTCGAACTGTTTGTTCCGCCACAGAACCTTTACTAAGGATATTTCCTTGTTCCTTAGCCTTTTAACTTCCCGATCGAGGATCTGGATCGGGCGGCGTTCGGAAATAAGGCTCTCCTGTTCTTGCACTGGTGGGGGTTCTATCATTTGACTCGCATCAGGGGTACACTTCTTGAGCATCGACACATGGAAGACGTTGTGGATAGCCGCCATTTCTGGCGGTAGCTCCAGTTCGTAGGCCACCTTGCCTACTCGTCTCAAAATCCGGTAGGGTCCCACGTATCGCGGACTCAGTTTCCCCTTCTTTCCAAATCTCATCACCCCTTTCATAGGGGCTACCTTCAAGAATACCGAATCCCCAACCTCGAACTCAAGTGGTCGACGTCGTTTATCAGCGTAGCTCTTTTGCCGACTCTGAGCAGTCTCTATTTTCTGGCGGATATTCTTATAGCCTGAGTGGTCTCATCAATAATATCGGTCTGGAGTCCCATCTCCCTCTTTTCACCACTCTCATGCCAGCATAAAGGAGATCTGCATTTTCTTCCGTATAGTGCTTCGTACGGTGCCATCCCGATAGTAGCCTGATAACTGTTGTTATAAGCAAACTCTGCCAGGCTCAGGTATCGACACCAGCTTCCCTTGAAGTCCAAGGTGCAAGCTCGTAACATATCTTCTAGTATCTGGTTTACTCGTTCAGTCTGCCCGTCAGTCTGGGGGTGAAAGGCTGTACTGAACTTCAGCTTCGTGCCAAGGGCCTTCTGCACGTGTCCCCAAAAATCAGAAGTAAATCGACCATCTCGGTCAGAGACGATGGTCTTGGGAACCCCGTGTAGTCGGACAATCTCCTTGACGTACAGTTGAGCCAGCTGCTCAACTGAATAAGTCATCCTGATAGCCAGAAAATGCGCGGACTTGGTCAGTCGGTCCACAATAACCCATATACTATCATATCCATTCGTAGTCCGAGGCAGCCCTGATATGAAATCCATAGATATGTCCTCCCATTTCCACTCGGGAATAGGTAGAGGTTGCAGAACTCCCCCAGGTCTCTGGTGTTCTGCTTTGACCCTCTGGCAGGTCAAACACATGCTGATATAATGGGCTACATCTTTCTTCATGCCGGACCACCAAAATTTGCCCTTCAGATCCTGATACATCTTGGTAGACCCAGGATGCATCGCATAAGGTGTGCCGTGAGCTTCCTCGAGTATCCTCGTCCGTAAGTCGGAGTCGTCGGGAACGCATAATCGATCCCGGAGATATAAGACTCCACTATCGGAAATCCGGAATCCCTCGTCCTTGCCTTCAAGAATCTCTTGTTTGATTCTCTGAGACTCGGATCATGATTCTGCTTCTCCAGAATATCATCAAATAACGTCGGCGCAATCTGTAGAGTAGAAAGCTGTCCCGATATAATCTCGATTCCGAAATTCATAATCTCTTCCCCTAAGGGTTGTGACAAAGCCGACAAAGATATTAAAGTAGCACATGATTTTCTACTAAGAGCATCGGCTACCTTGTTGGCTTTTCCCGGATGGTACAGGATCTCACAATCATAATCCTTGACCAACTCGAGCCATCGGCGTTGTCGCATATTCAGGTCTTTCTGGGTGAAGAAATACCGCAGACTCTGGTGATCAGTAAAGACCTTGCACTGAGTGCCATATAAATAATGCCTCCATGTTTTCAGCGCAAAGACCACCGCTGCTAATTCCAAATCATGGGTAGGATAATTCTTTTCATGTTCCTTTAATTGTCTAGAGGCATAGGCAATTACCTTCCCATTTTGCATAAGTACAGCTCCGAGTCCCAGTTTGGATGCGTCGCTGTACATATCGAAACCCGTATCACTTTCGGGAAGAGTCAATATAGGAGCGCTAGTCAGCCTCCTTTTCAGTTCAGAGAAACTCTTCTCACATTCCTCGGTCCAGGTATATTTCTTATCCTTCTTTGTAAGAGCTGTCATAGGGGCTGCAATCCGAGAGAAGTTCTCTACGAATTTTCTGTAGTAACCTGCTAACCCCAGAAAACTTCTGACCTCACTGGCATTCTTGGGTCTGGACCAGTTACTTACGGCCTCAATTTTAGTTGGGTCGACCATCACTCCGTCCTTGGAGATAACATGTCCCAAGAATGATACTTGATTCAGCCAGAACTCACATTTCGAAAATTTAGCATACAGTTGTTCCTTCTGAAGAATCTGTAATACTATACTCAGGTGCTCCGCATGCTCCTCGGAAGTCCTCGAATAAATAAGGATGTCGTCGATGAAGACGATCACAAATCTGTCGAGAAATGCCGAGAAAATCCGATTCATAAGGTCCATGAATATTGCCGGAGCATTAGTAACTCCAAACGGCATCACTACGAACTCGTAATGTCCGTATCTCGTCCGGAAAACAGTTTTGGGTATATCCTCATTTTTCACCCGGACTTGGTGATAACCAGACCTCAGATCGATCTTAGAGAAAACCGTTGCTCCCTTTAACTGATCGAACAGGTCATCTATCCTGGGCAGAGGGTACCTGTTCTTTATGGTCACATTATTTAATGCCCGATAGTCGATACACATACGCATCGACCCGTCCTTCTTCTTGACGAACAGTACGGGAGCTCCCCAGGGGGAATGACTAGGGCGAATAAGTCCCTTGTCGAGAAGCTCTTGTAGCTGTCCTTGCAATTCCTTCAATTCAGTCGGCGCCATTCGGTATGGTGCTTTCGAGATGGGGTTAGTACCAGGAATCAAATCAATGGCAAATTCAACATCTCTTTCAGGTGCTAACCCAGGTAAGTCATCAGGAAATACCTCTGGATAGTTGCATACGACTTCGACGTCTTCTAGCTTCGGGTCCTCTCTAGGACGAGTATCAACCACATGAGCTAGAAATCCAGAACATCCATTCTCTAACATTTTCCTTGCCTTCAGAGCCGATAAGAATTTGCCAGTCTTCTTCTTCGGCTCGCCGATAAATTCAAAGAGAATCCCCGTCTCGGGTCGGAAGATAACCCTTCGTTTACGGCACTCGATAGAAGCGCCGTATTTATTCAAGAAATCCATGCCCAATATCAGATCATAATCGGCCATATCAAGCACTATTAGATCGCAGTAGAGTTCTCTATCTGCGATGCTGATCAGTGCGGCCCGCAGCATTTGGGTAGAGGGCATCACCTCTCCCGAGGGCAATGTAGTCAGAAACTTGCAATCTAGTTCTTGCAGTGGCATATCATATCTCGTGGCATATAGCATAGAAATAAAGGAATGCGTTGCTCCAGTGTCAAATAATGCAGTAGCAGGATGACTGTAAATAATTATCTGACCTGTGACAACGGTAGAGGCAGTCGCCACGTCTTCCTTTGTAAGCGAGAAAACCTGGGCGTCCGTTGTAGCAGGCGGGGCTTCTAACCGCCCCTGATAAATAGGAGTACCATCAATCGCAGCCTGCATATGGTGAAGCTGGGGAGGAGCACCTTTGTGCTGAATATACTGCTGCTGAGGTGCCTTAGCGGCAGTCGGACACTCTCTGGCAAAGTGTCCTTCCTTCCCGCAAGTATAACATCTCTTGGCACCCCATAAGCATGCCCCGAGGTGCATCTTCCCACAGGTGGCACAAGGAGGGTGCTTAGGCTTCTTGCCTTTCGAATCACCAGTAGACTTGTTCCATGGCTTTCTTTTCCCATTGTAGTTCTTCTTCCAGTGGGGGTTGGTGTTCTGAGTCCGTTGATTTCCTGACTGACTCTGATTCTGTGTACTGACTGGGGCCTGCTTCTGCTGGCTGATATTCTTCAGATAGTGCTCAGCATTCAGGGCACCGCTGACTAGCTCTTCTGCAGTCTGTGGCCTATGAACGCCACCGGCTACACTCAGAGCAATGTCGGGCCTAAGCATTCTTAGCATTAATCTGACCCTTTCCCTTTCAGTACTGACCAGCTCCGGACATAATCGTGCCAGTCGGTTAAATTTCTGGACGGCCTCGTTGACAGAGAGATTCCCCTGTCGAAATTCGGTGAACTCATCAAAATGCCTGTTGGTCACCCTCATATGGAAGAACTCCTCCAGAAATTCAGACTCGAAATCCTTCCATTTCATCTAGTCCACCGATCTTCTGGCCTTCACCCGTTCCCACCACATCCGAGCATCGCCGGAGAGGCAGAACGAGACACACTTGACCTTCTCGTGTTCCGGCCAGTCGAGAAGTTCCATGGTGCTTTCCACCGTTTTGAGCCAGGACTGGGCGTCCCACGGCTCGCAGATGCCGGAGAACTTATCTGGCTTCAGTCGTTGCCACTGTATCAAATAGGTCTCTTGTCCGACTGCTCTGGCCATAGTGTCCGAGGGTGCCTGTGCAGTCGGAGGTTCAGTGGTTATGGCATCCTGACTTCCCGCAGGGGTGGCAGTATTAGTCTGCTGGGTCATCAGAGTGTTTATCATCTGCTGCTGCTCAGTGACCTGGCGCTGCAGCTCAGTGATCACCTGCATCAGGTCAGGTGGGGGTGCTGTCTCGTTACCCCTAGTACTACGCCTTCTAGCCATATCTATCATATAGACAGTAAATGACTACGTAAGCCTTAATTCTACCTTCACTTGTTATGCAAGTATTAATCATCTCCATATTATGCAAGCATAATTCATCTCTATAGTTATACTGTACATGAAATAAATAAAGCGAGTTTAGAATTTCTTACTTGGAAGCGGCAGGAGGAAGCTTGATGTGTGTGTGGTGGAGGGGAAACCTGCTCTGATACCAACTTGTAACGCCCGACCTTATATCTACCCTAAAGGCGGGGTTACGGGTCCATACATTCATATCATTATATCATGTTAAGCATGTATATCCAAACAAAACAGTTACAATAAAGAAATGTAGTAAGCATGCTTATTGAAGACTAATTTACCAAGCAAGGTTTTTCATTTCTTTTATATCTACATGCATTTACAACCTAATAGGAAGATCATTTAACACACTATAGCATGGAATCTCAAGTAAGAATATAGCAAGAGTTATCTAGTCTTAGATACATGCAAAAGAAGCATTCATAAGAAACAGAAAATAGTAAATATCTAGCATTTTACTTAGCATGCATACTACAAAGTTTAGACATTAATGATAGTGTTATCTAGCATGACATAGGTTCCATATCTCTAACTTAATCACAGTAGAGTAGTCATAATCATCACACATTCAGAGTATAGCAATACAATTTCAATCTTTCATTGGAAGCAGTTTAGATTCTAGACAAAAATAAGGTAGATAGAATCTTTCGTTCTTTCCCGAGCCATCACCACACACATCCTCTAGCCTTCCCTCTGCCTCTTCCTTTAGTTCGAGTATTTCTTACCGCTATCTGCAGCATAAGAAAACAACATGAACTAGTAAGCAAAACATGCTTAGTAAGAATCCGGGCCTACTCGCAAAACCATATCGATACATCATATCATGTACTCCGTAATCAAGATAGAACAAGATTATAAGCATCATAAGCATCTCATCAAAGCATCATAAACGTTCCATCAAATATCTCTAAGTACTTTACAGAACAAGATTATCTCACAATGAGAAAATAATATTTTTCAAAAGCAGTTCCATAATGGTAAGTACTTGAAAATACAATATCTCCCAGGGCCCAGTTGTAGTACCACATCATGCGCGTTCCCTAATAAATTGGGGTAGCGAGCCACCAATCTAATTAGAGCAGGACCCTTCCGTCCTACCAATGCCATGACCTTCAGTTAACATGCACATTGGATTTGTTTAACGACCCCCTTCCGAGTCGGGTACACAACTTTCAAAGTAAAGTAATTTATCATGCAATTACTCATATATGTATATGCCTAAAGGTACTCTTAATCACTTCTCAAAGGGACACACCACACATTCGGGTGCTCTTGATCCCCTAGGGACACACCACACATTCGGGTGCTCTTGATCCCAGTTCAATAGAGTATCCTTTTTTTTTAAGCATATTATCAACCACATCTCAACCACATCATGTTCATGTCATAAGAGTGCCCCATGGGCTATAAGGCATGCTTTTATACCTAACAAGATAGGTCACATAATTTATACACACATCATATAAGTGTAGCATGCTTCATGGTTTCATTAAGGACTTCCCAACCCTAGAGCTAGGGTTGGCCGAAACTCACAAGTAAGGAGTTTGGTTTTCCAATCAAGCATTCATTCAAGCATTCTTACAAACACCTCAAGTACATTCATGTAACAATTTAAACATGGTTAAACCTCAAAGGGGTTAGCATCCACTAACCCTAATTTACAAGGGTTTGGCCGAAACCTTGTAGGGTACCAAACCCTAATTTTGTCCTTCCAAAAATTTGGAAACATCACATATGAGTATACCCTAGGTCTTAAGGGTTATTTTCATGTAATGAAAAGTTGCCAAGTACATCCCTTAGGAAGTGGCCGAAACCCACACAAGGACAACCCTAGGTTTTTGTTCTTGACACCATGAAGAAAAATCCATCACATGTATACCCTAAGTCCCAAAGTCTTCCCATGCATCAAAGTTGGATCAAACCTTTCTCTTGGACCCCCAATCCTAGGGTGGCCGAAACTTCTACAAGGATGATCCTTGTGATTTTTCAAAAGAAACACACAAACAAACATTTAATAGCAATTATACTGCAGGCGAGAGGATACTTACATCCTAGCGCTGGAATTTAACCTTCTTTAAATCGTAGAGTACCCTACACTTGGAGGGTATGCGAAGATCCTTTTCTTCCAAATCTTCTCTCTAGTATTCCTTGGTCTTGGTAGAGAGCAATGGCTCTTGGACTCTCCTTCTTGTAATTGCCCTAGGGTTAAATTTCGAAAGGGAAGGGGGAAGGCTAGGCTCGGCAAGGAAGAAGAAGAAGGGAGGAAGAAGAATGAAAAAAAAGAAACTTCTTTCTAACTTCCTTCTCTTACTCTTATTTATACACCTCTTGTGAAAAGACATGTCTCTTCTTTGCCCAAGCCTTAACACGCATGTCTCCCCTTCTCCTAACACGAAACACCCATTAGAGCATCTGGTTAGGAAGGAGTTAGTGCAAGTGATAGGTTCAAGGTTCGATCCTTGCTTCCTCCACTTTGCACTTTTTTTTATTACCTCTTAATAATTCATTTCCAAGCCTATCATGGAATTTCATAATATTAATAATACTTCATGAATCTAATATTTCATGATAATATTTCATGATAATAATATTTCATAAATATAATATTTCATGCTAATATTTCATGATAATAATATTTCATGAATATAATATTTCATGCTAATATTTCATGATAATAATATTTCATGAATATAATATTTCATGTATTCATGACATTTCATAGCATGTGATTGCATGAAATTTATATCATTTCATTATAACCATTTTCATACATTGTCATGATTTTACATTGACAAATTTGGGGTGTTACAACCGTGAAACCCGCAGTACTTCCACCCAAGCTCTGGCTGCTCGGTATCCACGATCTCAACCGGCTTGCGTCTCTCGGCCCACTGATCCTTTCCCGAGATGAAGGTCCTTTCCCTGGGTTGGAGCCGGAGGCTCCCTTCTTTCGGACCGAGGAGCGGCCGGAGGAAGGACTCCTGATGGTTTCTTGCGACAGTCGTATTGTACCTCCTCCATATACCTCCTCCATATTAATGTGTTCGACAGAACGTCCCAGCAGATTGTCGAAACTGACGGGAGACTTCTTTACCAAGGATCGGAAAAAGTCCCCCTCCACAAGTCCTTGGGTGCAAGCACTGACAAGTATCTCAAACGTGGCGTTGGGCACATCTTGGGTCACCCTGTCGAACCGCTGGATGTACTCCTTAAGCGGCTCCTTTGGCTTCTGCTTGAGGGCTAACAGATTAAGGGTCGTCTTCTGATAATGACGGCTACTGGCAAAGTGGTGGAGGAGGGTAGTTCTAAACTCTGCGAAGGAGTTAATGGAACCTGGTGGTAGCCTTTGGAACCATCGTTGGGCTACTCCAGACAGGGTGTTCAAGAACACTCGACACTTTACACTGTCAGTGTATTGGTGCAAGAGTGCAGCGTTCTCGAACTTACATACGTGATCCTCCGAGTCCGTTTTCTCGTTATACTCAGGGATCCTGGGCCCACCAAATTGCTTCGGCATGGGGTCTTCAACAATCTCCGATGAGAAGGGCGTAGAGAGAATTTTGTGAGAGGCCTTAGGTTCCTCTCTTCTCCTTTGTCCTTCTTCATGCCTCTGTGCGCTGGAGGCTACCGAGTGGACCTTGTCGATATCTCCAAGAGAGTCCCTTCGGGGACCTGGGGCTACTCCGTCACGTCGGCCCACTGGTGTGACTGATCTCCGCGAGTGCGAGACGAAGACTCTGGGATTTCCTCCCACGCAGGAGCCCCTTGTTGCGAGGCAGCTTGTTCGACTTGGTGTTGCTCGAGCGCTTCTTTGACGGCGTTGGCCACCAAGCGATCGAGTTCCTCCCTAGTAAGGATAATGGGTTGTCCTTCTGGTCCTGCCATCGGTGGTCCTTCAGGTGCTTTGCTGGTTTCCCACAGACGATGCCAAATTTGTTCTGGAAGGAGTCAACGACGATGGCCAGTCACCGAGGTTCTGCCCACGTGGAAGCTGACAGGAGGGGAGGAACTTTACGCCCTGCGAGATCAACACAAGCGTTGGGGGAACACGCCGAAGGTTGTCCGGTAGAGCCCACTCCGACGCTCAAGTCAGTACCTCGATAGAGAAAAGTGTAGGACAAGAAAGAAAGTATGAGTTGTAGAGAGTGCTTAACCCCCTTTACCAGAGGGGTTGGGGTACCTTTTATACTGGCCTTCGCTGCCTTATCACGTCCCACGATTTATGCCACGTCCTCCTTCTCTTTCGGCGGTTACTGGATAGCCTTTGAAATGGTCTAAGCCGTCATTATATTTTGACCCGTTGTGACATTTAAGGGTCGTGGTGATTCCGTGCCAGCGGGGACACTTATCCATAGATCCGTGAGGGAGGGGGGAAGAGTCGTTATTTGATGTCGAAGGTAGCTAGGGCTCCGCTTCCCCGAGGTGATCTCAAGGTCTTCCAGCCCGGGTGATCGTGGGCGTTATAGCTCCCGAGGTGGTCTCGGGACCCCACCTCCCGGGTGATTGATAACCACCATTTTTTCTGATTATTTTAGGCTCTTAAATCCATGTTTGATCCACATTTTATATGCTAAAGTTTGCAATTGTATTAGGTTTCATGTATTTCCCTTATTTTGGCTTTTAATTCAAATCTTTGTATATTTGGGATATTTTTGGTACTAAATTTGAATATCATTTTGTAGACTTCAAATGATCATGGACCTAGATCAAATCGGGTCAGACTTGAGTCAGCATTGGATCCAGATCAAAAGGATCAAGCATCGGATTAATAGGAGCCATCCATTCCAGAGAACGGCTAGATCTGAGCCATCGGTCAACTTCTAGTCGATCCGAGTCCAAGATAGAATCAATCATGACCAGAGATCAAGATCTGAAAATTTCAGCCAAATCAGAAGTGATCTGACCGTTGGATCGAGCTCAAGATGTTCTAGACCATCCATTCAAGAAAAAGGAATATCTGGACCATCCACCACTGATCTAGTTAATCCGAGCTGGGGATAGGTAGATCAGGGCCATTGATTGGGATCTGTGGAGTTTGGTTCAGATCTGAAAAGATCCGACCGTTGGATGAAGTCAAATCGATCTCAGCCGTCCGTTGTTAAATTCCTTCTGAGCTATGAGTTCTGGGCTGAGGCTGGGTCAAACCAAAGCTGAAACAGACTGCTGGGCCGAACTCAACTGGGTTGATTGAGGCTGACCGAACTCAACTGGCTGAGTTGGTCGAACCAAGGCTGAGCCGAGCCAAAGGGCTGAGGCTGATCAAACTTAGATGCTGGGTTAACCGAAACTCAAATGCTGGGCTGAACTCAGAATGTGGCTTGGTTGACCGAACCCACGCGCAGCTAGGGATCAAAAAGGGCAGAATCGCGCGAGCTAGGGCAAAGGGCAGAGGCGACACACACAGACGAGTTTGAGGGGTTCCCGACATCTTCTTCTTCCATTCGCCTTCTCCTCCGGCCATTGCACAGCTAGGGCTCAGGGGTCCCGAACCTAGCCGGCCGGAGTTCCATCACCACCATCTTCATCGCCGCCGCAAGCTAGGGTTAGGGGTTCCAATCCTAGTCGACCGGAGATTGAACTGATCAGTTTGAGGGGTTCCCGACTCGATCCGATCAACTCCATCCACTTCCCTCCATCCTCGCCATCTCACTCTCGTATGCGGTTGCTCGGGAGCGACGATCCATCCACCGCCGTTAGTCATCAGATCTTCTTCCGCAGCTTCCTCTTCACTGCTCGAATGGGGTTCCTTCGCAGCATTCATCAGATCTAATTATCCAGCAGTTTTTCATCAGCAGATCCATTTCCTTCATAGCCGAATTCTTTCCAGCAAATTTCTTTCATGCCCAGCAGCTCATTAGTTCCTTCCCAGTGGATTTCATTCACAGTTTCCTACTTCGTAGCATTTCCAGCTTCATTTTCCTTCACAGCAATTCAGTTTTTCACAGCAATTCAGTCTTCACATGCAATTCAGTTTTCTTCTTCACGGCAGTAGCTTGTTCATAGCATTTCTAGTAGCTCTTCAGCATTTCGAGCAACAACTTCTTCACAGTTTCAATTTCAGCAATTGATCCGATCCAGCAGATGTTCTTCTTCACAGCTTTGCTTGCCCAACAGCTCCTTCAGCAAATTTTATTCCATATGAACCTTAGATTTTACTCACGTGTTGATTGTGTTGATGTTTGATGCGTTTGTGATTGACTATTAAGAGTTTCTATTGGATAGATCTTTTCCACATCAATTGGCATGTACTCGAATCAATTTTTAGCATGCCTATCATGTGTTCGATTAAATGCTTCTTAGATCAGTTAATTTCAATTGGAATGTTTCTTAGTTGATTAAATCTTGTTTTGTATTGCTCTTCCATTGTTTTAAGTTTCATGTCTTCATTACCTACAATTAAGTTAGGAGATTAAATCTTTTTGTCATATCATGTTCTTTTTGTTCCGTGTCTAGTTTGTTGATGTCTAATTTCTAGTTATTATTTTCTTTGCTGCAATTGTAGTTAGGATTAATTAGATTTCATTACCTGCACTGTCTTTCCTTAATTATAACTAGATTTTATACCTGCTTGCTATTTCTTTTCGTAGTCTTACTGTTCAAACCCAAACCCCAGTTTGATATCCAAAACCCAAAAGCAATAAAATACAATCTTGAGAATTATCATGTACTAACTACATTCGTTGGGAGACGACTCGGGTTACTCTATGCTACATTAGTTTAAAGGAGTTCGATACTTAAATTGTATTTGAAACCGTGACACGACTGAAACGGTTACCAATGATCCTGGGAGGGATCTTCTAGTTGACTCCCCAGGACTTGCCTCCCGAGGGGGGGGGCCCTAGAGACTCCCCTTCCCGATAGTGTCTCAAGGGCTCTGAAAAAGGAGTCACTAAGACTCATTGCATTCTGCCACAAAGCTTCTTCATCCCACGTGCCTGTCACGGACTATTCAATCCTATCGCTTGGGATAGCGACTAGTCATCTTTTAGGGATGAATTGAGCGCGATGCTATGGAGGAGGGAGGGAGAAAGTGTGAGAGAGGACTGAGCCCTAAAAAAAATCGAACCAAGTAAACTCAGACCAGTCACCCATGTCAATGAATTAGATTTTTGTAACAATAATAATTAAGTAATTAATTATATTTGTGAATTAATAGAAGATACAAAAGGACAAAGACAAAATACATGGGTAGAAATGCATTGAGACCGTGCAGCAAATTAAAAAAAAAAATCATTATGGACGTGGTTAATGGTGATTTGTTTGTTTTACATCCTGATTAATTCATCTATATGAATTAAATAAATTTTGAAGTTATTAGTGTGTCTACTATAACTAACACGTTGGGAGGATAAGTTGATTGACTTTATCATATTTTGATTCTAAAATTTTAAGATGATAACACACATACACTAAAGAAAAATCATTATGGAGAAGAATAAAAAGATAGTTGAATTTGAGATGACTTATTCGATTCTATAGAAATTTTTTATCAATAATAAAGAGAAAAATCATCAAGAAAAGATGAGGAAAAAGAGACTAAGAAGATTTATTATAATTCAGCAATATGGTTACTCCACAAATAATCAAAAACTTTCTATTAGAATTTCTCCATATCCTATAGAGTTACAATGAGTAGATCCTTAACTCTCTTTTGTCATAATTCGAAATCTTTATTATACCAATAGATTCTTAACCCTACACCATTAGATCCTTAATCCTCCTTTGTCACAATCCAAAATCTTTATTATACCAATAGATGCTTAACCCTACTTTAATCACAATTTGAAATCCTTATGATATGATATTATCTATTTTAATTACGACTAAGTCCATGTAAATTTATTTTTTAGTTTTACTTAAAACGTCTTGTATTAAGTGACTTTAATCGTAATCTCAACCTACCAAAAAAAAAAAAAAAAATGAACACATGAAATAGAATAAACGAGCAATAAATATCAAGGACCTTTAGCTACTATACAACTAATTAATCTTACGGGATGAACTGATAGTTAATATATGAGTATTACTATTTTGATATTTGAGAGCCAAAATCTGATAAAGTCAGTATATCCGTCTTTTTCATATGCTAGGTATAATATTCGAACTAGTAATTTTTATGATTTATTTCCTTCATATTAATCCTCAAATGAGTTAACGAGGAGGTTGAAAGAGAGCAAATGATCATCTTTAGCTACCATACAACTAACAAGATATAACTAAAATATTCTTAATCACCATTTCTTCCAATTACAAAAGTCCTCGTATTGATAAAAAAGAATATTAGTTGATTATATATATATATATAATATATATATATATATATATGACATTATTTAATCTTATATAATTAACTGTATAAATCCTTAATTACTTCTTAAATTTTATTTTCAGTCCTGTATAAGAAAAACTTCATTTCTGTTCCTTACATACAAAGTTTTATTTATTTCAATTCCCTAATACATAATGATTTACCTAATTATCCTCATTATTTTTAGGTATAAAAAGTCTAAAATGAAATATAATTCCTCCTAAATTCAGTATTATATAACTAGAATCTAGTATATTTTCTATCAAATTGAGTACGATTTTTTTTAAAATCTAGTTGATCAAGAATTGATCAAAGCTACCCACAATTAATTGGAGCTACTCCAATTGTTTGAGGTAATCGATTGGGAAGCATCAATCGATTAAAAATTGATACATAAGCGATCAGTTGTATTTGTCACGAAAGAATATCATCCTTATTTTTTATAGGTACAAAAGTCCAAAAATAAGTATAATTTTTCATAAATTCAACTTATTTAAATTAAAATTTAATATATTTTCTATCAACTTGAGCATAATTCTTTTTTCGCCTGGCCAATCGATTAAGAGTTCGTACCCATCAATTAACTTAGGATGAATTGATTAGGTCGTACTCAATTTAATAGAAAATATATTAGTTTTTAATTAAATAATACTGAATTTAAGAAAAACTATATTTTATTTCAGATTTTTTGTATCTAAAAAAAATTGAGGGTAATTCGGTAAATCGATAGTTGAAAGTTGAAATACATAAAATTTTATATATAGGGAATGGAAATAAATTTTTTCTGACACAGAGATCGTGAAAAAAAATTAAGTTTATACGCAGAGAATTTAGGATAATTTTTTCTAAAATTAATTTGCTTACGTCATGAATGACCTTTTGATTTGATTTATTTTTTTTTATGATGGTTTGTCATGATTAATTAATTAAGATAAAATAACAAAAGAAAATTCCTAAAGATAGAGTGAACCGGAAAGTTTTCAACAGGGATTTTTTCTATTTTACGGATGGATAATATGACAATTTCAGAATCTATGTCAGGCATCAAGCCTAATCTTGTGGTTGCAAGATTAGACACAATTCTCTAGCAGGTATCACAATCTGGCATGAAGTCCGATTCATTAACATGACTTTTCATAGAACATGAAAATAAAAAATAAAAAAGTGGCAAAATTTTATTTTTCATGTTCCTCCGTGTCTAATCTTGTGGTTGCAAAGCAAGCGAGTGTCGGTCGATTCCACAACAATTCTTCACAGCGTTTATTTTTTCTCTCTCTAGAAGCAGCGAATTTCAATCAGCTTCCAACTACTACAACAATACAATTCAATTCAATTTTTTCTACAATAGCATCTACCATTGCTTTTTAGATTTTTTGGAGACTTCCGCTCCTTCGTGACTAATCTTATGGTCAGACAAGCTGAGTGTCGATTCCACAATAATTCATCACAGCGTTTATTTCCTCTCTCTTCTCTAGAAGCCAACATCTAATTTCAATCAGTTTTCATGCAACTACTACAGTTGTCAATTCAAGGGATCTAAACTTTGAAATTTAATTACGAAATTTTTCTCCCCAAGATGAATTTTCTTATTTTGATGACCAAAACAATATTTTTCCATCCCTCCCTTTCAAACGGGGTTAAGAGTCAGTCAGAATTGATGGGTGAAATATAAAGTTAACCGAGTATTTTAGAATTAATAATAATAAGAAGAAAAGACTATCATAATTGATTGTTTTCCTCCAAGAAACGAGCGACACAATTTTCGGCACTCAGATTTAAAAGAATTTCAAATCACACCTCACTTCTTTTCTAAAAATACCCTTCAATTCATTAAATCCTCAATAAAAGTAAAAAATATATTTGTTTATACTTATTTGAACGAACTTGAATTGAACCATATTAAGATTAAAAAAAAGTAAAATTTTAATTGTTTCGTCAAAACTTTCATTTAGAAATGATTAATAATTTCATATTTATATTTTTAATTTTTTTTAAATTTAAATTTTTTTTAAAATTAAAATGCACGAGGAATTAATTTAAAATTAATGTGCCTTTTATAAAATATAAAATATATGGAGTTTGATTTGAAGCAGTATTTTATTGGCCGACAGGCGACGGGCGCAAGAAAGTGAGGGGGAGAGAGCAGAGAGAGACAGCAGTAGGTGAGCAGCGCGATGGCATCGGCGGAGGATGTGGTGGTGGTCGTGAACAAGCAGGTGTTGCTGAAGCACTTCATCCCGGAAGGGGCGCCCAAGGAGACGGACATGGAGCTGGTGACGACGGCCACCATCCGGCTGCAGGTGCCGGAGGGCTCCACCGGCGCCGTGCTCCTCAAGAACCTCTACCTCTCATGCGACCCTTACATGCGATTGCGCATGACCAAGCACGAGGAAGCAAGCTACGTAGATGACTTCATCCCCGGAGCGGTATACAATTCCACTCACGCCACTCATCCTAGCTAGATGCATGATAATCATTCCATTTATTTAAAATTCTTCGAAAAAGGAGTTTTTGGAGATGGACGTCTATAGGAAAACTGTAGAGATGAAATGTTTTAGGGGAAGAGTTCCATGATTCTTATTTCTTATGACTAGAGACACTTGATTCATGTGACAGGGACAGACTCGAGGGAGAAAACAATTAGTATTTTTATAATTTTTAAAAGAGTATGTGAATGGAAGATACTATTGATTCATAGGGAACCTTGCCAAGGGAATGAAGATAATGACTGGGGAGTAAAGAATTGGTCTTTTAGTTTTATGAGAAACTTATCTTCGTCGAGGACAAAGCTGTTGGATTCTTGGCAAATAGTGTATGCTTTAAGCTTGCATAGAGTGTTATCTTGGCTTTGAAAAGTTTGGAAATTTGGATCGTCAGTGGTGGAATAAAATAGCAGTAAGTGGCACAAGAAGTGCTCGGTTTAAAGGAGTGCATTTAACACCTGCTAGTGCTTCTTCACAACTAGCCATTTCGTTGTAGTGTCGTTGCAAAGCTTTAATTTTGAAAGGCTGTCCTCTACTAGCTTAGTTATTTTCATTTGTAATTCATGACTCAGGAGAATCAATTATAGAATAATTCCCAAATAACATGAATACAGGTGAGTGATAACTGATAATTGTAAAAATACTAATATGCCTTAGTTTTGATTAGTTTTCATATCTGGATTTTGATGTCATTTTTGTTCTTATACAGCCGATAACTGGTTTCGGTGTTGGAAAAGTTGTGGACTCCAGCCACCCTGATTTTAGAATTGGTGACTATGTGTGGGGCCTAATTGGTTGGGAAGAGTATAGCCTCATTACAAAGCCACAAGGACTTTTCAAAATTCATCACACTGAAATTCCACTCTCTTACTATACTGGCATTCTTGGTGAGTGCTGTTTTCTGCATAATTTTAATGAATATTGTACATTCTTTCCTTTCTAATGTGATAGCCGCATGTTAATTTGTCTGCAACATGATAATTTAGTAGCAGTCATATCAAGACAAAAAACTTGTTGATTACTTTCTAGTTCAATCAAAGTGATACTAGTCAACCAAATATTGACTAACATTAATGTTTCTTTTAGTGGTTGTACTGCTTTTTAGATTGATTTTTTCACTAAACATAGAATAGACCAGTTTAAGTATTCATGCTCCATGCTTGTGCCTCCATTTCAAGCTTGGGCTAAAGAGCAGAACATTGTTTCCTTTTCAAATTTCATAAAGCAGCAAGTTTACTAATACTAATCACATCTGTTATCTTTTATGTGACATTAATCACATCCATGAAGACCATGTTAATCCTATGCTAGAAGTTTTAGTTGACAAATTTAAAAGTCACTTGTTAGTTAATTGTTGTTATGTAGATACTTTAGTCAACAGATTCATACTCTAATAATAATTTTGTGGTATATACTTACTTTGTGTTGGGCAACAATTTCATACTCAAATATTAATTTTGTAGTGTGAGTTTACTAAAAGGTGAACAACGATGTCACTTCAAGACGAACTACCATTTTCTGAGTTAAGATAAGTTATTATTTTTCTCACTCTAATAACAGTTCTACTGTTGTAATCTGTAGGTATGGTAGGTCTTACAGCTTATGTTGGGTTTTACGACATTTGCTCTCCAAAGAAGGGGGAGCGCGTTTTCATATCTGCAGCAGCAGGCGCTGTTGGTCAAATTGTGGGACAATTTGCCAAACAATTTGGCTGTTATGTTGTCGGAAGTGCTGGTTCTGACGAAAAGGTATGACAAGCTGTGAATTGGTGTTTACTTCCATGAGTAAATTAGTTTGTGGCATACTTACTCAAAGCAACTATTAAAAACTGAATGCATATTCAGATAACAATACTGTGTGAGTCAGATTAGGAAGGCTATTACAAATCACTTTTCTACAATAAAAACTGAATGCAAAGACAAAGACCTTGTGTTTACATGGATAGATGAATGAAGTACTCATATTTATTTGATTATCGTTAGAGAATTTTAGTCTTCTAATTTCTAATATCCAACATTTGATACATTGACATTTGGTGAAATGGAAAAGACTAGTATGTTGGCCTGAAATACTATTGTAAACTTACAAACACACATCAACTTATATTATTTGTAAGTTGTTTAATGTTCCTTTTCTTGTTGTTCATTAGGTAAATCTACTGAAGACTAAGATTGGCTTCGACGAGGCTTTTAACTATAAGAAGGAACCTGATCTGACTAAAGCTTTGAAGAGGTCGATCACTTGTCTGAATATGATTTATTGTTTTGAATGCCATGCGGCTGTTCTGCATAATGCATGCTCTGTCATAAGCTGCCTCCTGAGGCCATTTAAAAGGAATGTGTCAATGGAAATTAAAATTAGTATTCTGTTTCTTGATGCTTTTGAGCCCTAACAGGGTGTTTATTATGAAAAGTAGGACAGCATAAGAGCCTTCTATGATTATCCACAAAATTGATACTTTCTGGAGTGAGCATTTTATTCAAGGAGTCATGTTTGAATGTTAGATTTGTATGTCATACAAAATGGATGAATTTAACTTTAAAATAGAATGCTATTTTAGCAAGATACTTTCAGTCAGAGTCTATTTGTAGTGTCTAAGTTTGCTTCATTGCATTATTGGCAAATGAGATTCGGTTTACAACTAGTCTCTTTACAATGCAAGGGTAAAATTAGTTACATTGGACTTTCCTTGGGCGGAGTTTGTTGCATTTGGAAAACCTTCCTTGTAAAAAATACACTAGATTTTCAAATACACATATCAGTTACCTTTTATTGTTTTTTTATCTTTGCCAGTTAAAAGAGCTGTCTAATTTGTATCTTATTAATAAAATCTATTCTGCAGGTACTTCCCAGAAGGCATTGATATCTACTTTGAGAACGTAGGTGGTCCAATGCTTGAAGCTGTTCTTCATAACATGAGAAACAAAGGTCGAATTGCGGCTTGTGGGATGATTTCTCAGTATAACCTTGAGAAACCTGAAGGGGTGCACAACTTGTCCCTCATTGTTGGCAAGCGCATCCGCCTCGAAGGGTTCTTGGTATTTGATCACTTTGGCAGCTATCCAGAGTTCGAAGAGAAGGTTGTGCAATTGATAAAGGAAGAGAAAATTAAGTACTTGGAAGACATAGTTGAAGGCCTTGAGAATGCCCCTGCAGCACTTATAGGTCTCTTTGAAGGGAGAAATGTCGGAAAACAGGTAGTTGTAGTCTCCCGCGAGTAACCGATTGTGAAAATTCGCATTAAGGCAATAAGAACGACAACAAGTTTGTGGTTGCTATTAGCATATTCAAACCTTGTTTCTTTATGAAACTTTAATGGCGGATATTCTCTTCTCTCAATTGAAGCCAAGTGGATTTTGTCACTCTGAATGTGATTGAAAAATAGGTCACTTGTAGTTGTCAATTGGAGTTTGTCATTTGCGGTTGTCTAGTGCCGAGTGAGCATTAGTGCTGAGTGAGTGGCTGTTGAGTGCCGAGCGAACAATTGACTGGTGTCGAGCGAGCAACTGTAATGGTTGTGCCGAGTGAGCGGAAGAGTGGGGTCGAGTGAGTGACTGAGTAGTGTCGAGCGAGTGGCTGATGAGTGCCGAGTGAGCGGCTGATAGTGGTCAGCGAGCAACTGAGTGGGACCGAGCGAGCGGCTGATAACTGTAGAGCAGAGCAGCTGAGTGGACGTTGAGCAAGCGGCTGAGTGGTGTCAAGCGGCAGCTGTAATGGTTGTGCCGAGCGAGCGGTTGAGTGATACCGAGCGAGTGGCTAACAAATGCCAAGAGAGCAATTGTCAAGTGCCGAGCGAGCGGCTGAGTAGGGTTGAGCAGGCAACTATAATGTGGTTGAGCGAGCGACTGAGTGGTGCCGAGCGAGTGGCAGTCATGCGTGTGGGAACCATAGTTATAACTCGGTCTAGAGACGCGAGAGTCTTTGGGCACGTGAAGATCATGCTTATAACTCAGTTGAAAAATATGAGTTGTTGGCGTGGGCGGTCATGCTTATGACTCGATCAAAAGACGCGAAAGTCTAGATTTTAGCAGACCGAATGGTCAGTGAGTGCATGAGGATCATGTTTATAACTCGATCGAGAGACACGAGAGTTTGGATTTTAGCCGATCGGATGGTCATTGGCCGCATAAAAACCATGCTTATAACTTGAGAGTCTGGACTTTAGCCAACGGAATAATCATCAGGCACATGAGGACCATACTTGTAATTCAGTCGAGAGATACGAGAACTCGATTGGCTGAATGGTGATTGACATTTTTAGTTGCTTAAGTCGAATGGGCTATCAATTAGTTTCCAAACTAATTGGAAATTGTCCTACTGGAAGCCAATCGGATTTATTCCAATAGAAGTCAATTGGACAATGGCTCCGCGGTTTGGACCCTTGTTCCACTTGATCGGCAATTGCTCTTGCCGTTCAGCTTCTCCCATTGCAGATTGATGTCGAGCGGCTCAAGGCAGTTGATTGAAATTGATGAGAGGCTTCTAAGCGCTGATGGAATGGCCGAATGGGTTTGTTTTATGATGTTAGAATTTGATAACCCGAATTCTGTTTAATTCGTTAATATTTATTAAATATGTTCTTATTAATATATTAATTAACAGATTCTTTATAAATCTGCTAATTAACAGTTTTGTTATTAATTTTTTATTTGACTAAGTATTCTAAGGTCCCTATAAATTATGTATCTCATTGACAAGTTGCATCAATCAATCAAGAAAGTTATTTGGTTATCTCTTCTTTCTTTTCTCTACCTCTCTTTTTCTCTACTTCTCTTTACTTTATTATGATATAAGAGTTGTCGACTTTGTATTCCATCGTTCTTAGTGATTTTTCCTCCTCTGCACGTGGTTTTTTCCTGTCAAGGGTTTTCCACGTAAATCTGGTGCGTTTTCTATTATTCTTGTTGCCGTTTTTCCGTTCTAATCTCGTAACAAATGGTATCAGAGCAAGGTTGGTTTTGAGGATTTCAAACGGGATTAATGACAACGGTAAACATGAAGTATGATATTCCGCTTTTGGATCGCAACACCAAATTTACGCTGTGGCAGGTTAAGATGTGAGCGGTGCTAGCGCATATGGACTTGGACGACGCACTGTTCGGGATAGACAACATGCCCTCGACATGGACAAAGGAGGAAAAGGAACGTAAGGATTGAAAAGCTCTATCTCAGATCTACCTTCACCTATCGAATGAGATTTTACAGGATATTTTGAAGGAGAAATCCGCTGTTGCACTATGGCTAAAACTGGAGCAGTTGTGCATGAAAAAAAGTCTTACGAGCAAACTGGGTCTGAAACAACGTTTGTATTCTCATCGCATGGCAGAAGGTACGTCGTTAAGAGATCACTTGACCGTGTTTAAGGAAATTGTCTCTGACTTAGAGGCTTTGGAGGTCAAATATGACGATGAAAATTTAGCATTAATCTTACTGTGTTCTTTACCCTCGTCATATACGGCTTTTAGAGATACTATTTTATATAGTCGTGATACTCTTACTTTGAATGAAGTTTATGATTCATTATTTCAAAAGAGAAAATGAAATAGCTTGTCGAAGGATCTGAGGCTCAGGGTGAGGGTCTTATTATTCGAGGAAGGACTCAGGAGAAAGACTCTGATGGTAATATCAGGGACAGAAATAGCGATAAGATCTGTAATTATTGCAAGAAGAAGGGTCACATCAAATCTGAATGTTATAAGCTGCAGAATAAGAATAAAAGGGCAGGTGAAAATTCGAAAAAAAAACAATCAGAGAAGTCTGGTAAGGCTAATGTTGCCGAAAATTACAATGATGGTGAACTTCTCGTCAAGGTTCTGAAAATCGGACCGGACATCGAATCAGTCAGGGGCAAGGGTTCAGAGGTTCAGAGGTTCAACCGGTTTAACCGGGGGTTCAACCGGAATATAACACACACACACACACACACACACACATATATATATATATAAAGTATGTATTTATAATTATATAAATATATGGAATTCTCCCTCTCTTTGTAGCCTCCTCTCACTGCACGAATCGAGGAGAGAGAAACCAAAAAAAAAGAAAACCGGGAAGAGGGGGAGAGCGAGATCAAAACCCTAGATGGGAAAGCTCCTATCCGACTCAGCTGGCTTGGCCGAAACTTTAAGCCCATCGCTGAAGCTTCAGTGGTCGGGGCCCACTGCGGTCCCGACGCCGGATGCGACGGATTTGCCGTGCACGGCCGACGACGCCGCGGCGTGGGCAGCGGTGTCGGGGCTGGAGGAGCAACAACGGTGCCGACTCGAGAAGATCCACGCGCGGGGGGTCTTCTAGAAGAACCCTCGAGACGCTGAGGCGCTGGGGGTGGCTTTCCGTCTGGAACACGACGGAGATGTCGAGGCGGATGGGAATTGCTTGTTCACTGCGGCGAGGCGAGTGATGGGGTCAAAGACGCCTTGAGCCCGTGAACTACGACAGCGGGGAGTGCGGCGTTTCATGGAGGATTACCGAGCGGGGACGGGGCAGTTAGGGAAGCGGCGGATGGGGCGATCCGTAACTTGTACTCGCCGGATCTGAAGACTGGGTGGGGCATACATGTGGTGCAAGAGCTGAAGCTCCTTGCAAGGAAGGATGATCGCGAGACCTTGGATGCCTCGATTCAGGAGCCAACGCGATGTGGGGACGCTGGTGGAGGCGGGCGACGCTGGCGGAGGCGATGCGATGCGGCGACGCTGGCTTAGGCAGGCGACGTTGGCGAAGGTGCGGCGACTGGCAACGCTGGCGGAGGCGCGGCGACGTTGGCAAAGCGGGGCAAGAAGGCGGAGCGACGCTATTTTTTTTTTTAATTTTTTTTAAAAATCAAACTGGGTGAACCGGGTTGTCCGGTTCACCCGGTTTAAAGCCGGGGTTTAGGAGGGCGGTTTTCAGCACTAATCCGGACCGGAAATCCGGCCGGTTCCCGGTTCAACCAGTCCGACCGGCCGGTCCGGTCCGGTTTTCTTAACAATGCTTCTCGTTGCCTCTGATGCTGATTTGAAACAAGTGAGGAATGGATTCTTGATTCTGGTTGTACGTTTCATATGTGTCCCAATCGGGACTGGTTTTCAACATATGAAACAGTTTCGAGTGGTGCCGTTTTGATGAGCAATAATACATCTTGCAGAATTGCTGGTATTGGTACGGTCAGAATTAAGACGTTTGATGGTGTCATTCGGACACTTGGTAATGTGAGGCACGTTTCTGATTTGAAGAGAAATATGATCTCTTTGAGTATTCTTGATTCTAAAGGGTACAAGTACACTGATGAAGGTGGAGCTTTGAAGGTTAATAAAGGGTCTCTTGTTGTGATGAAGGGACTAAGGAAAACCGCCGATTTATATGTTTTGCAGGGATCCACAGTAATAGGTGATGTTGCCGTCACAAGGTGATATTGATAGAAGTAGATCACTTACGGGAAGCTTAGAAGAAAGCTATTTGGTTAAAAGGACTCTTCAGTGAGCTTAGCGAAGACTTGCATATTACTACAGTCTTTTGTGATAGTCAGAGTGTCATTTTCCTCACGAAGGATCAGATGCTTCATAAGAGGACAAAGCACATTGATGTGAGGCACTTCCTATAGTTAAGTTTAAGCATTACTTGGACTTGGTTGATACTAGATGCTGAGATTTGCCTGTGGGTTTTTTGGAAAAGGTGGAGAATGTTCTTTTTAAAGATTTGTAGAATTCACGTCCAGGTAGAATTGTTAGAATTTGATGACCCGAATTCTGTTTAATCTGTTAATATTTATTAGATATTTTCTTATTAATATATTAATTAACAGATTCTTTATAAATCTGTTAATTAACAGTTTTGTTATTAATTTTTTATTTGACTAAGTATTCTAAGGTCCCTATAACTTGTGTATCTCATAGACAAGTTGCATCAATCAATCAAGAAAGTTATTTGGTTATCTCTTCTTTCTTTTCTCTATCTCTCTTTTTCTCTACTTCTCTTTACTTTATTATGATATAAGAGTTGCCGACTTTGTATTCCGTCGTTCTTAGTGATTTTTCCTCCTCTGCCCGTGGTTTTTTCCTGTCAAGGGTTTTCCGCGTAAATCTGGTGTGTTTTCTATTATTCTTGTTGCCGTTTTTCCATTCTAATCTCGTAACAAATGACAGAGTGAAGCCAAATGAAACTTCCAAGGCTCCAATACTGTGGCATCAACACATCTGTAGAAATCTTTCAGTATCATGGCAATGATAGAGAATTTTTCGAAGTCATCTATCTTCGGCATATCAGGTCAGGCGTATATTCTTATAGATAGTACTAAATTTGATCCTATTTGAAATTAGTGAAGTTGAACTACCAGTGAGGTATTGATGGTGTTGATCAAGTCATCATGACCAGAAAGAAGATGGGGCCATCGGAGATGTCGACAAGTTGCTCATGTTGCCAGAAGAACATGCAAAGACTAAAAGAGCAAGGGAGGGGTTAGAATGGAGACCATGTTGCCTCGACCTTCGACTCTGACACTCAAGTCAGATCTCCGATGATGAATTGAAGAAGATGAAGAGTCCAGTAAAATAATATGTATCTCTCTAGATGCACGCGTACCTTGGTCTGCGAGAGTGAGGCTTTTTATAACATGAAGGAGTGATGTGTCACATCCGTGGTTGTCAGAGGAGATAGTATATTTCTAACAAGATGTCACATCTATAGTAAAGAATATGTCATGTTTAGGTGTCAGAAGTTGATATCCCTCATGTCTTGTACTGTGGTGATCTTGTGAGGATCATGTTATGTCACACCATACTACTCCACGTGTCACATCAGTCTATATGCCAGAACACTTGGATATTTAAGTCTGGGAGAGGTGTCAGGTTGGAGTGAAGGTGAGTCGGAGCATCCGACCGACAGAGTCGGACGGACATGAGTTGGATATCCGGTCGGCTTAGATTGGCTCTATCAGGTCGGCCTTTATTGGGAATCTTGCCGATTGAATCAGATTGGCTTTGTTGCGTCGGCCTTTACTAGGAATTTTGGTGGTCATCTCAGATTAATTAGCTTTATCGGGTCGACCTTTATTGAGAATTTTGCCAATTGACTCGGATTGTCGGGTCGACCTTTATTGGGAATCTTGTCGGTCGACTCAGATTGGCTGTGTCGGATCGGCCCTTATTGGGAATCTTGTCGGTCGGCTCAGATTGACTCTGTCAAGTCGGCCTTTACTAGGAATCTTGTCGATTGGCTCATATTGGCTTTTTCGGATCAATCTTTATTGGGATTCTTGCCGGTTAGCTCGAACTGTCGGGTTGGTTTTTACTGGGAATCTTGCTGATCGACTCAGATTGATTCTGTTAGATCGACCTTTATTGGGAATCTTACCGGTTGACTCAGATTGGTTCTGTCGGGTCGGCCTTTGTTGAGAATTTTATCAGCTGGCTTGGAATTGCTCTGCCGGGTTGTTTTTTTATTGGGAATCTTATCGGTCGGCTCGGATTGGCTTGGCCAAGAAATGAACCCTATTAACCTCCCTTGATGCTAATTGACCTTCTGGACATGTGGCCATTTTAATACTTCTCGTATCAATGAACTAAGTAAAATTAAATTCAGTTCAATTATAACGAGAGTATTAAAATAAATGAAGTTTTTAAAAATATTTAGGTTGTATTTGATTAGGGATAATATAATATATTTTGTAATGTAATTGAACCTCTAATATAATTCATATTATATATTATTGACCTTATAATCCAGATTATAATACTTTACTAATTTTTGTAATATAGATTATATTATATTATAGTTTTAAAATTGTATCAAACAAAATAATTAATTTTGTAATGTAATCTTAATTATATTAGGAAACTGATTATACCTTATCAAATATAGCCGTAGGAAAAAAAAATTAAACTACTATTACCTTTAAAGAGGAAAAAATAATAATTACAAACTATTACCTTTAAAGAGGAAAACTGAATGCTTCGACGATTTTGTTGGATTACGAACACAACGTGTTTTGATAATTTCCAAAGCAACAGATATGAAATGGATATTTGGCCAACTGTAATTACGTGACTCAATAAAAAAACTGTAAAAGAATAAGAGTAATGATATGTATAGTAAAAATGAATACATCAGTGAAAATTTTAATTATCAATCGGTAGCATGTCGGACATCTAATCGTTGATCGGATACTACCGACGGCCTCTGGCCGCCGTCCCGAATTAAACTATACCTTGGGGGGCACGGTGAACCCGTCGGGGATCGCCGTAATTGCGATCTCGCATCATTCATCGTCGATTTCGATGGGTTCATCGTTGCCGACGATCCTGACGGGTTCACCGTCCTCCCAAGGTATAGTTTGATTCGGGATGGTGATCAGAGGCCACCGGTAGTGTCCGATCGGCGATCGGATGTCGGACGTATCGTCGAATGACGGTCAAAATTTTTACTGAGACATTCATTTTTAGTGTGCGTATCATTTCTCAAAGAATAAAATTAAAGATGAATACGTAAACTATCGGGCTGATGATTTCAAATGATCGAATCGCCCATGTGGAACCCTGGTCGATCTGTCTCCGGTCTCCCCAATAATTCATGACAGCGTTTATTGATTCTCTATCTAGAAACATCAATCTAATTTCGATCCGCTTACAGCTGCCACCCATGTTGATTTATCCACACGTTTTTTTTAATATATATCTAATTCAATCCAAGTGTTTCTAAAATTTTTTCATATATATAAATATAGTATATCCGGCTCTTCCTATCCTACTTATTTTTAAGGTGCTAGATACAATCTCATAAAAGTTTTTTTTATTTATTATTGAAATAAATCGAAAAGTATAGATATATCTCTTAATAAAATATCTCATGAAAATTTTAAATTCTATATTTAAAAAAATATCTATTATTATTTTCATTTAATTAGACATTTAAATTATTCCATCCGATTAATGAATAGATGATTAGATTTTATATTTCCGTCTATGAAGTAAATTTATCAAATATATACAATGAGTTCTGACATGAAATTCTATCTTCACGAGTAATTCATTTATCATACATGTGTCCTGTGTAAAAATTTAAAACGTGCAAGACACCGTTCGAAATAAAGATCTTATTACATGCGTAATTTATCTTATTATTTAATTAAAAATTTGAATTTTTTATTAATCAACTTTTAATTAATTTGGTGATATATAAAATTAAATTATATTAATATTTTTTTCCTTTTGATATCAAAAAGAATTTCACTATTTATTAGTAATTTCAATTTCTTATTCTTCAAAATTTAAACATTCAAAAAATAAAATCATAAATTAAAAAAAAACAAATTCAAAAGATAAATCTATAATTCTAAATTAAAAAAAAATTAAATATTAATCCAAAATTAAAATTTTAAAAATAATTTATCATATTAAAAAAACATAATTTTAAATTTTAATTTGAAATTATATTTTAAAACTTTTAAAATTAAAATTTTAAATTTTAAGTAAATAAATTAGATAAAATTTATTTTCTTTTCTAAAATATCCTTCTATCTATAAAAAAAATATTTTTTTCTTATTTAAATCAAATCATATATTAACATAAAAAATAAAAAAAATTCATCCAAACTTTTATTTAAAAGTGTTTAATAGCATCCTAAATCTATTTATATATTTTCAAAAAAACATTGTCGACCTTTAATAAAAAAATAAAGAAACCTAATTTCTAATTTTTTTAATCTTTTAACTTTTGCGTTTTTAATAACTACTTACAAGAAAAAATTCTGGAATTCATTTTTTTATTTTCTTTTTTAATTAAGAGGTCTTTAAATTAAAGTACTTATGAAGTAATTAATTTTTTAAAATTAATTTAATTCGATTTGATTAAAATAAAATAAAATTTTACTTTGATTTGAGATTTTAATTGATAGAAGGGCATTTTGCAAAAGGATTGTGCCTTTTATAAAATATAAAATATATAGTGTAGAAGTTATGTTTCTAATTAGTGTTGGCCGAGCCGGACATTAAAAAACTATTGAGGGCGTATTTGATCCGATGTGAACTTATCATATTTTATCTTCTAGAAGGCACTTTCAATCTCATCTAAGACGCCTCTAGCATAATCTGAAACGTCTCTGATCGACTCTAAGTGCCTATAATAGCTTAAATTTCATCCTTAACCCTTATCTAAGTGGAAGCGCCCTCAGCTATCCAAGGCGCTTTCAGTCTAATCTAAGACGTCTTCAATTTGAACTGAGATGCCTCAATATTATTCGTTGATTTTTACATTTTGATCTTGTAAAATGCATTATCCTTAAACAATAAAGTATACCAAGTAAAACAGAATTTTTACGTTAAAATTAATATGAATTGATTAGATCATGTCTTTACCAAGACTAGGATCTAATCTGGATCTTAACTTAGACTTTTAAAATAACTCTAAATTAGACCAAGTCAGGGGCGGAGCTAGGATATTAGTTTAGTGTAGGCGAATTATGAGTAATGCTAACAAACATGTTGTGCAGGTTGCCTCCTTTGGTCTAGTTTCGGCAGCAAACCCGACAGCTCTCTGATTTGCAAGCCGCATCATTGTGTATCTTGCCTTTTTTTTCATCATTTACCTAATTTTTTTTCTTATACTTGTATGGGAAACAAAATAAGAAAAGAATTGGATCAACCTGTATCTTGTTTTCGACATTTCGTAGATGTTTGTTACGTCGTTCAATTAGGAAAAAAACAAATACTAAAGGAGAGAATCATAAAATTAACGATGGTTACGATGCTAAGGACACAATAAACTAACTGCTAGGTTTGTCAATAGAAAAAAGAAATAAAATGTAAAAAATTAGTATTTTTATTCAATAATGTATTTGAAGTATAATGAAATTTTGTAAATAATATGGGATTGCAAAAAAAAATCAATTAGTAATATACATGCATCAAAGAGTAACACGTCAAAACTGAACAAGCTCATTTTCATTTTTTTTATTGTCTCATGATGTACTTTGTTTTGTTCTAGGATATATAAAATATTATTTTATAGTATTTTTTTTTGTCATGCTCCGTGTGGGCAGCTGCCCACACTGGGCATGAGTTGGCTCCGCCCCTGAGACCAACGCCTATAGTTCCATTGGGACTCATCCTCACTTGATCTCTCTCCTCAAGTGCTTACCTTCACTTATCATTTGCCTTTTTTACTTGGCTCTTGACCGACCAACTCTTCTTACCAGATGTCTCATCTGGACTTCAGCTAGTTGTCAAGTCCATAGACCCAACTGAACTCCTTGTCAGATATCCACCTATCTGAATTTTGGCTAGTTATCAGGTCCCGCAGATTAAATTGCACTTCTTGTTGTTATCATGTCCTTCCATCTAATTTTAACTTTTAAAAAAATTTCAAAAAAAAATATTTGAAAAAGTATTTCAAGGAATTATTCAAAGTCATTTTTGAAAAATTTGTAAAAATATTTCAAAAGAATTTTTGAACCCATATTTTAACAAATATTTCCTAAGGATTTTGTAAAGCAATTTTTCAATGAAAAAAAATCAAAGTAATTTTCAAAAAAATATTTCAAAGAACATTTTTCAAGGTATTTTTAAAAATATTTTCAAGGAATTTTTAAAAATATTTTCAAAGCATTTTTAAAAATATTTCAAAGAAATTTTTCAAACTATTTTGAAACAACATTTTCAATTGAATTTCCTTTAAAAATAGAACCTCCCCTTTAATTTACATAATCATCTAAGAAATCATCCAGTGTCTAATCTTTAGTCACCAACAAGCTACCCAAAAGAAAATAGCGTTCACTTAGTTAGTCAAGTTAAGTAACATTATCTAACTAATTGTTTACTAAGAATGACTACTTAATTAACTAGATCAATTTCAAATGGTATTTTACGCCTAGACTTATATTGATGTACTGATATAAGCATCTAGAATCCAGGTTATACCCTATGCATCTCACACCAATATAAGTGTTTTCAATCACAAGCAAGGTAAACCTAATTTACTTGTGAGATGATGACTTCCTACAACTATAAGTTCATACTTCTAGGGGAAAACTTAGGCTAAGTCCATTCAAACATAAATTTGAAAACATAATTTAAAAACAACAAATTTTTGAAAGAAAAGTTTGGAAACAAGCATAATTTTAAAAGATGAGTTTTAAAAGCTAAGTTTTTGAAAATCAAAGGTATTTCGAGAAAAACATAGCACTAAAAGAATCATAAACAACATAGTAATAAGTCCTAGTCTATAGTGCACCTGAAGACAAGAAATTTATAGTTTAAGTAAACAACCATAGAGAGTATCAAGTCAATATGATAAAAGTCAAAGATGCCTCAACTGGTACAAATATAGACATATCCAAAAGTATAATCAAACAAGTCATGAAGATCTATGACTCATCAGCAGGTGGGGGTGGAGAAGGGTGAGTCAACATCAGGGAATGGATCAGATTCTATATCCTCTAGAATCCAGTGGTGACCTCCTCTTAGAGACTAGAAATTGATTGCTCAATGCGAGAGGATAATTGCTCAATGCAAGATGAAGACTGTTGTAGAAGTGATGTTGACTCCTCTAGCCTAGTGTCCTGCTCCTCCAAAGGTTGAGTGGAGGTAGATCCAAATAAGTTGTAAAATGTGATATATAGGATCTCCTCCTTCGCTAGCTCGTCGGCCTTGAGTGCCTTGTCTGGTCCAACTGGCGGGGTACCCCCTCTGCTAGTCAGACCCCCCCCCCCCTCCCCGAGCATCTACCTCTATATGTACTAATGACAGTTGTCTCTGACCAAAAGACATCATACTCAGCCAGATGAGTGAGTGTACCCTAGGAGATGTCTATCCCTATGGACGAAAATAAGGCTATCAATATGTGACAGTAGTAAAGGTGATCGTAAGTCAGCAAGAGAGGGGTGAATTGCCCCTGAAAAATAAAAACACTATCTTTTGTTCTTGTTTAACAAAAATGTTAGTTAATTAAAGAACAAATAATAACATATATAAAAAGAAAACTATAACAGAAATAAAAGAGGCGCATAAATGCTTACTTGGTTGTAACCAAGATGGTTGTTAATCCAAGGAAAGTATAGCGCAGATCTCCTAAATAGCTCCTTCGGGCGGAGAAGTCTCTTACAAAACAAAAAGCTCAAAAAAATAGAGAAAAATTACAATGAATTCATTTACAGTGAATGAAATTGTGGAGCTAAGCTCTGGGGGCCTATTTATAGCCTCGAAAAATTTTATCTGAATGTTGACGTGGCACAATAGGGGAGCCAGAGTGCTTGAGGGTACCTGACACGTGGCCTAGAAGTTTATCACTTCGCAATGCCCGCAAACGGCTAGCTGCTGATGAATTTTCATATATAGGGTGCCTGTATGGACTGGGGCGCTTGGGTACTCGAGCGCCCGAGAGCTTAGAGGCACCCGAGTATACGGGCGCCCTAAAGCATATCAGCGCCTGAGTCCAGTTTGGTCAGCACCTTGCTGAACAATCTTCTGATGGGTATTCTTGGGTGATTTTGGGCCTTCCAGAGTTGGGCTCACCCGAGCCCTCCTCCGGCTTTCTCCTCGAGCGTGCTTCCCTCCAGCTTCTAGTCCCTCGGACGTCGCACATGTCCTTCTCGCTCCACTGACGTACTCTTCCGCATATTTCCGCGTCCCTCGGATGCATCGAGCCCGTCGGCTCCCTTCCCGTGTCATCCTTCTCGACCACTGCGTCTTTTGCTCGACTTCCTGCGCTCCTAAACTCCTGCATACTTAGACATAGGGATTAAAAACTAACATGACCTAACTTGACTAGGTTGACTACATCAAAACCAACATGGGGTATTTACAATCTTCCCCTTTTTGATGTGCATCAACCCTAGTTAAGTTAGTGTAAACAAGCATAAAAAATAGGAATAAATAAATGACATTGTAAGTACCCAAAAAAAAAAAAATTAGAAATTAAGCCTACCCCTTAACTTAATCCCATTTCTCCCCCCTATGATCATAACAAAAACTTAAAACATGTTAAGAGAAATACTAACCCTTATAATAATTTTAAAAAATTAACCCAATGTCCAAAATTTTTGAAACTTTTTGAGTATATTTCTAACTTAATAATTTGTTTTCTGAAAATCTAATTTTTCAAATTTGGCTTGAAATTAATTTTAAAAAATAAAGTCTAATTTTAGAAAAATAATTTTTAAAATTTTATTTTTGTTCGAAAATTTATCAAAATTTTTATATAAGTTAGAATTTTAATAGAATTATCTCTAGAAAAAATTGTCAATGTGAAAATAATTTTATAATCTTTATAAAAATTAATTTCAATTCAATATTGATAGTTTGGAAAATAATTTTAAATTTTGATTTCAACATCAAAAACATTTGAAAATTTTTCTCAAACTTAGAGGATAATCAATAGATCCCAAAAAATCAGATTCAATGAAATTCATTTTTAAAGTATTTTAAAAATTTAAAACCAAATTTTTGAACAAAAAATCTTAATAAATCCGTTTAACTATAATAAATTTTAAAAAAAATTATAGATATAGCAAAGCAAATTCTAATATCAAAAATATTAAACTAATTTTTCTACAAGTAATATCTTTAAAAAAATGAACAAGATCAAGCATTAATTAAAAAAACAAATTAATCTCTACTTGACAAATAAAAAATATAACTGTTTAATACAGATTTTGGGACCCAATATAAATTTTTGCCAACAGGATTTATCAGAAATTTAGATGAAATATTTGATTTAGAAATTTTTACAATTTGACTCATATGAAATTTAAAATACCAGATAAGTTTTCCATAATATCTAATTTTTGAATTTTGAAAACAACTTAACCTGAATGGTTATTTTTCAAATTTTTATTTTTAAATCTCAATTTATCATACATTTCTAATAGGCATGAAGAAGATAATTTCTTTTTTAATTCTACATTCTTATTTTTCAATTTACACATGGATTTTATCATTTGTTTAATATCAAAATATAATTGATCAGGAGGTAGAAGACATACTTTACTTACCATATCCTTTCTGAAACTGGAAGCTCTCCCTTCGTCGCTGCTATCTTCTGACGTGACTCCCCCTTCATCGATGCTTTCATCTTCCTAGTGTGATGCCATCAATGCAAGTCGATATTCCTGGTGTGAAACTATCAATGCAAGTCTGGTGTGTTCTTCGAGATCTGAATCTTCCGATGAGGGCTTGTCCCATGTTGCCTTTAGGTTGTGGACTTTTGACTTTGTTGCCCTTTACTTTTGTTCTTCAATTTGGGACAGTTTTCCTTCATGTGTACCTCTTCGTTGTTGTTGTAGCAGCGAATCTTCCTTTGTTTCTTACCCTGCACATTATTAAAATTCACCTTTAAAATATTTAGACAACTTTTTTACCATGTTCACCGTGTTTTTTCATCTTCTGAAGATTCCTCTTTATGTTGAATCCTTCTTGTGCTTAGGGCAATGTTGTCTGTTTTACTTTTTCCTGCACATCGAGATTCATGAAGTTCTAAAGTTGGAAAGAGTTGCTCTAAAGTACTTACCTCAAGATCCTTAGAGATATAGTAAGTGTCAATTATAAAGTCTAGTTCAGGGTCCTCGGGAAGGCGTTTAATGTGCACCTTTGAGTGCCCCGATTTCTTACCGACTCTCTGAGGTTGTTGAGTTCCGTTACTAGCTCCTTAAGTTTTGCGTGTAGTTGAGCTATTGACTCTCCTTCTTTCAGTCGAAGGTTGCTAAGTTGATTCCGAAGTATGTCTCTTTTTGCTAATTTGGCTTCAGAGGTACCTTCGTGAAGTTCAAGGAACTTTTCCCAAAGTTCCTTTGCAGATTGGTAGTTCGCGATTCGGTTGACTTCTTGTGACGGTAGAACGGTTAGCAAATAAAATTCTGATTTCCCGTTTGCGTCGAAGTCCGCCTCTCCTTCTTTGTCCACATGCTTTTGTCTTTAGGTTTGTCGTCGGCGTCTTTGGGAGCTACAAAATCATTTTTCATAATTAATAATAAATCAAAATCTATTTTAAAGAATACCTCCATCTTGCACTCCCAACTCGCGAACTCCCCCTCGAACTTTGGTGGGTAGACGACCGGTCTGACCATTTTATTAATTGCTTCAGACAGTGGTTAGTCCTTTGGAGCGTCCTTGCTTTGATACCAATTGAAGGTGAACATAGGTTGGCAAGAGGGGGGTGAATTGCCTCTGAAAAATAAAGATACTATCTTTTGTTCTTGTTAAACAAAGATGTAAGTTAATTAAAGAGCAAATCATAACATATATAAAAAGAAAACTATAACAGAAATAAAAAAGGCACACAAATGTTTACTTGGTTGCAACTAGGATGGTTGTTAATCCAAGACAAGTATAGCGCAGATCTCCTGAATAGCTCTTTCGGCGAAGAAACCTCTTACAAAACAAAAAAGCTCAGAAAAATAGAGAAAGATTACAATGAATTCGTTTGCAGTGAATGATGCTGTGGAACTGAGCTCTAGGGGCCTATTTATAACCCCAGAAAATTTTATCTGAATGTTGACGTGACACAACAGGGCCACCGGAGTGCTTGAGGATGCCTGATACGTGACCTATAAGTTTATCACTTCGCAACGTCCTCAAACGGGTAGCTGCGAATGAATTTTCATATATAGGGTGCCTGTATGAACTGGGGCACTCAGGTTCTCAGGCGCCCGAGAGCTTAGGGGTGCTCGAGCATGCGGGCGGCCAGAGTCCAGTATGGTCAGCACCTTGCTAACCAATCTTTTGACGGGTCTTCATGGGTGATTTCGGGCCTTCCAAAGTTGGACTCAATCGAACCCTCCTCCGGCCTTCTCCTCGAGCATACTTCCCTCCAGCATCTCGTCCCTCAGACATCACGCATGTCCTTCTTGTAGGACCGGTGCCGTCGATAGAGGGGGGGGTGAATATCGACCGTTCGAAATCTTTTGTGGAAATCTCGTAATACTTTCGTTCTAGACTCAGAGTATTAGTAACGCAGCGGAAAATAAATAGAACGAGAAGAAACAAAACAGTGACACGGCGGATTTTTACTTGGTTCCCAACCCCCAGGGTCAGTACATCCAAGGCCTATGCACGGGAACGCCCGTCCACTATTGGTCTCCTTTCCGGACTTTCCGGAGGCGGAGAAACCCGACTTACAGTGCAATATTACAATCAATAATATGGAAAATTAAAGTACAGTAATTAAAAAGCAAACCAACGAGAAAAGTATGAAGCTCGGCCGATCTGGACCTCCGAAGTGCCGTGCACCTCCTCCTGGAGCCTCCCGGTCGTAGAGCCTCGTTTCTAGCATGTTGTCGTCGGTCAGAAAGCTTAGGATCACTCTTGGAAGTCGTATCTGAAGCTGAGGGGTCGAGGCCCCTTATATAGGCCTCCTGGGGGCGCCCCGGACGCTGGGGGCGCCTCGGAAGACTCGATCAACACTTATCCTTGCGCCTACCTCGCCGCAGGGGATAAGATCTTTGACCAGGGCGCCCCGGATGCTCCGGGCGCCCCCGTGGAGGCTTATCCTGTGTTCTGGCTTCGAAACAGCAAAACAGCTACTAATCAGGGCGCCCCGGACGCTCCGGGCGCCCCGGTTGACACCTGTCACCCTGCTTCACGAAAACTGCCATTTTACTACTGCCTGGGGGCGCCCCCCTTGCTGGGGGCGCCCTAGCTGCATGGGGGCGCCCCCAACACTGGGGGCGCCCCCAACACTGGGGCAACACCCTGCATTAACACTGCAAGACTTGTTTTGTCTCCGGTTCTTGTTACCTGCAAGATACACAAACACAAAGCATATATGCATATAATATTAAACTTAAGGACTTGGTTCGGACTTCGAATTTGCACGAAACCCTAGGTCGAACCGGCACAAGTTCCCATCCCCGAGAACTCGCCCTTCACCTACTCCTTTCAGGAGACGGTTGCCACCCAGCCCTTCGGGTGGACTTTTACTTAGCTTCCGATTACTCCAGATCTCGAGACGCCCACACCCTGACCTGTCTCTACTCCTATCCTTAGTCATCGCTCAGCTAAGTTACTTAGTCCCTCGGACCAAGTCTTCATTTCCTAGCAGTCCTTCGCCAGGTGCCTAGCAGCCCTTCGCTAGGTCTTTGTTACCAAGCGGTCCTTCGCCTGGTGCCTAGCAATCCTTCGCTAGGTCTTCTATGCCTAGCAGCCCTTCGCTAGGTGCCTAGCAGCCCTTCGCTAGGTCTTCTATGCCTAGTAGTCCTTCACTAGGTGCCTAGCAGCCCTTCGCTAGGTCTTAGGGTTACGATACCTAGCAGCCCTTCGCTAGGTGCCTAGCAGCCCTTCGCTAGGTCTTGAGGTTTCGATACCTAGCAACCCTTCGCTAGGTGCCCAGCAGCCTTTCGCTGGGACTTAGGGTTTCGATGCCTAGTTTAACTAGGACTTTTCTTCAGCTAAGGTTACTTCTCTTTTGCTCCCCTTTGTCTGTTCAATATATCACTGACTTAAGTGAATTGTCAAACGTTAAAACACTTAAAGAGGAACATCATTGATGCAACTTGCACCAACAATCTCCCCCTTTTTGATGTTTGACAATAACTTAAGTTAGATTGGTTTAAGGGGCTAACCTACTGTCCTTGGGGTAAAAATGAAAAAAATCTTCGGGAAAATTTTTTCTAACTTAAGCACACATCTCTCCCCCTTTGTCATACATCAAAAAATAAAATACTTGCACCAACATTAAAAACCTTTGGTTCTTTTTGTAACTACTTAGTGCAAAATTTTTGAAAGCATTGTATTCTGAATAATATATTGCAAAAATTATGTAATTTTTGAAAAATATAAGTACCTTTTAAAAAATGTATTAAATTTTTGAATAATTAAGTACTTTTGGAAAGTGCATAACTTTTGAAAGAATGTTATTTTGGAAAATATAAATGTTATGCTTATTTTGTAAGTACTAACTGTGTTTCGAAAATAAGTGTATTATGAAACATAATTGATCCTGTCGCCGAGCGGAGTGGGGCTGCAACCGGATGACGGTGTAGAGATGAATGACGTGAATGCTGACTGGGTGCCCTCGCTCAGAATGACTCAGCGAGTGGGGGGTGTCCTCCGACCGGACGTAAGTAGATGTCGCCTGGTGAACCGCCGACCGAATGGATGTAGACCTGCTGGGGAAGATGACCGTTAGCAACCTAGCCGGGAAACGTCCCGGCCAGGCACTCCGACGGTCAAGTCAGTACTCCGGTGAACAGGAAAAATAATGGAGCACTGTAGACAAGTGGCTTCGCGCGTACCTGATAATGAGGAGGAGAGGGGCTTATATAGCCGGGGAAAAGGACCAAGTCTGACATTGTCAGGATTCTCTGACCTGGTCAGGGAATATTGTATGATTATGTCGATTTGTAGCCAACATTCCTTGTCTTATACTGATTGTCTTATGTGAGGGAAAAGACAGTTTCTGTAAGCCTCTGGCCGGAGCCACCTGGCGCCAACGGCGCGACAGGGCGGCGTGCCAGGAAGTGTCAGTGTCAGTTCACACGAGTGGTGACAGCCTGTTATCTGCAGGTGGTGCAGGTATAATTTGTCGTTATCCCTGGGTGATTCCGGGAGAGAGTGCCCGAGTGGGCGCCGGGCGTGCAAGCCTGGGGGACTATGTATGTGAAGGGTTGCCGGGCGGATGCATCCGAACGATTAGGCGTGTGGCCCTAATGTGGCCGGGCGGCAGTACCCGGGAAAGAGGGTGTAGAAACCGGGCGGAAGTACCCTGATAAACGAGGTATAATAACCTTATGATGGCAGGCCGGGATTGACCGGCCGGATAAACCGCTACATTTATTCTGACCGGCCGCTTTGAGTCCGACCGGCCGGCAGAGACCCTGGGGCCGGCTAGGGTATTTGTCAAGCTGGCTACCCGTACAATGACGTGGACCCTGAAGTTGGCCAGGCCGTTTGCCACGTTGGCTGTCCGTACGGTGCCAAAGATAGGGCAGGATCAATAGCCTTCCCCTCGAGTCTAGTCGAAGGAGGCGATCAGTCCGACTGACTGGACTGTTTGTGTACAACCATTTTGCGGCCGAGTTACTTTTGCCCGTTTAATATCCGGCCGGCTTAACATGATGCTCAACAGCTGATGTTGATAAGGTCTGAGTGGGCAAACAGTTCCTTGCCGCTGACCGGAACGTGGGTAGCCACGCATCCGTGTGCGGTGTATTGCGCGAGACGCCTGGGTGGAATAAGATTGTTGATCAAGAGGGACGTGAGTCGCCACGCGCCATCTTGTTTAGTAAAGACGTCCGACCGGACGAGGAGTAATAGGGGAGCGTGGGCCGCCACGCATTCCCGACTAATCACTGACACGAAGAAGAATTCTAAGCAGATAAAAATTTTGTCCGGGAGGCACATGGGCCGCCATGCCCTCGTACATTGTCCTGCGTAAGCAGAATAACTATTCCCGACTGAAGGGAGCGTGGATCGCCACACGTCCGTACATTGTGAATGCGTCCGACCGGACGAGTGTTTGTTGGTGGGCAGGAGAGTGGCTTGCCCCGTGTCGTCGAATTATTGGCTGTACTTTGATGACACTTGGTCGAGTGAACGTTTGTCTTGAGTCGCAAGGCACATGGAGTGCCACGTGCCCCAAGACGATTTTCCCGTGATCGCCTGAGTCAGTCAATTAATGGAGACGTGACATTCTAAGTCGAATGAGGTGATGTGATGTGCCCGATGCGACCGGCGCCTTAACGGCATCACATCCGCTTTAATGATCCGGGCCACGTGGCGCACGTTGGTTGGCCGACCGGGATGCGATTTATCCCCATGATTACGAGCTTTTAATGGCCATTAACGCGCGTAATTCTTTCCGCCACGCGGCAGCTTCTGGCTGGCCGACCGGACGGCGCGCCCTGTCGCCGCTGCAGGCGACGTCAGCGCCTGCGGCGCGTCCTTTTCGAGGCTGATCGTGGGACGCCTCAACGGCATGGATGAGGCGATCGCCGTACACGTGGATCGCCATCGGACGGTCGCCCTTCTTTCGGCCTAGCTATAAATAGGCCTCCATATTCACCGAAACCCTCATTTGCTCTTCGCTGTTCTCTCTCTAACTCGGTGCTTCTCGCTCCTTGCCGCCGTCTTCGCGTGTCGCCGCCGCTTTCGTGCTTCTCCGCCTATTTCCTAATCCTTTTCGCCACCACCTACGGTCAGATTCTCCCCTTTTCTTCCCTTTCTTCCTGCTCCATGGCTGCCTCTACGTGGTATACTTCCGTCGAGTCTTCCCTTAACGACGAGACCGTCTCCGATCTCCGATTGGCCTACGATATCCCTGAAAACTATCGCATCGTCGTTCCTACAAAGGCTGACAGACCACACAAGCCCCCGGCCGGCTTCTTTGTGTTTTTCCGGGACCAGCATACGTCTGGCCTGCGCTACCCTCTTCATCCCTTTATTGTAAAGTTCTGTAACTTTTTCCATGTGCCTATCTTCCAGCTTTCTCCCAATGCCGTTCGTATACTATGTAACCTAATAGTTCTCTTTACCCTTTACCGAGTCCCCCTCCGACCGGAGGTTCTTTATTTCTTTTATTATCCGAAGAAACAGGAGGCCGGGAATTTCTTTCTCCAAGCCCGGGCCAAATTATCCATAGTGGAGAATATTCCCTCCTCGAATAAGGGGTGGAAAACCCATTTTTTCTTCATAAGCCCTCCGACCAGCCCTGGGTTCCCGATCGGATGGGTTGAAGACATGCCCCCTATAACTCCCTTAAGAAATTTTAAGTCCGACCCCTTATTTATAATGGCTGTTTCTCGACTCGGGGGCCTCCGCTTCGACGGCATGAAACTTCTTAACGACGCCGTCTTGTATATATTTGGGCTAAGCCGAGTGCCTGCCGCCCTGCCCGACACCTTCTGTAAGTCATTTTTTGTTTCGTACTTCTTTCTCCCTAACTCAATATCTTCTGATTTTGCAGCCAAGATGATGTGGGAAGCGGCCCTCGATGCGGTCCTGGGCATGGAAGACGAAGAAGTAAACGCCCGGGCGGCCGAACAACTGCGTCTGCGCCAGGCCGGTCTGCCCGACCAACCTCTGATTCCTGAGAGCGCGGAGCCCGCCCCTCCGGGTCCTTCTGCCCAACCAACGGCGACCGGTTCTGTGGAGCCGGTCGGCTCATCGAAATCTCCTGCCCCTGCAAGATCCTCCGGCAAGCAGAAGGCTCTGCCTTCCCTGCAGAAGTCCCTGCCTTCCAAGCGGAAGGCCAGTGCTTCTATCCATATTGAGGAACCGGCGGAGGTGGACCTATCCTCTTCTGATTCTCCTGACCCGCACCCTTTGCAGAGGCGCCTGAGGACTTCTGCGTCGGGCTCTCGCTCCCAGCCTGCAGAGGCAGCTGCCAGCCCGGCTAGAGCGAGCCGGTCAGCTGACGCACCGGGTTCGTCGCGCTCGGGGGGACAACGTTCACAGACGGGTGGCTATGGCGTATATCTCCCCTCGGTCGACCCAGTGGCCCCCTTCGAAGTCCAGCAGCGGCTTACCCTTTATGGGGAACTGGCGGACTGCTGGGAGCAGGGTATGAGGGAGGGGACTTCCAGACCCCCGATCCGACTGGCCGACCAATTCATTCAGGACGCTACGCATGTAAGTCCGATGCTTCAATGCTTAACTAACTTGCTTTTTTTCTAACATTCTTATTGTAGTTTTGGGCCTCCTGCTCGAGCGTCGCCTATGCCTTGGTTACCAACACCAGGGGACGTCGAGCGGCCGAGCGGCGGATTGAGGAATGGGAGCTCCGCCAGGCGCATGCGAACTTACCGGCCGGCGAGGAGGGCACCGCTATTCTCCGTTCGGAGATACTGGACCTTAAGGAGAAACTCCGTTCTGCCGAGGCGCTACTGACGGAGGAAATCACCCGAGCGGAAGCAGTCGAGCGGGCGTATGCCCGGTCTTCCTCCCTGCACGCGACCCTTGAGCAGGAGAGGAAGAAGGCTCTGGATAGGCAGCGCCGTGCCCGATCGGACCTCGACAAGAAGACTGTCGAGGCCCAAGCCTTGAAGGCGGAACTAGACACGCTGATGAAGTCTTCGGAGGAGCTCCGGACGACCTTGAACGAAAAAGAGCAGGAGCTGGCGACTCGGGAGTCGGACTTGAATGCCAAGGAGAAGGCTTTAGACTTACGAGGAGACGAGCTCCGTTTGTCTGAAGGACTGCTGGCTTCTCAAGCCGTTGCCTTGGAGGAGAAGGACAAGGAGATAGCTAACCTCCGGGCGGAAATTGACAGCCTGAAGCTGTACCAAGCAGGCGAGCCCGCCCGGATGGACGCACATCGCCTGGCTTACATTAACTCCAAAGAGTTCGGCCAGCAGCTGGGCAAGCGGACATCTGATATGTTCAAGATGGGCCTTAACAGCGCTGTTCTGCAGCTCCAAGAGAGCGGCCATCTGCCTGCCGACCTTCCTGCCAATGCCGTCAAAGTGAGCCGGGTCAAGGAGCTACTCCCTAAAGACTTCTTCCAGCCCTTTACCTAAATTTTAATCATGTAATCTTGAGCCGCCGGTTGGGGCTCTCTTTTTGTAATGCTTCCGAGTAAGCATCAATGAAAAGCCTTTTCCTTCTACGTGTCACTTTAGATAGCGACTAAGCAGATGTTGCTGGTCGGCTAGCCGGGTGGGGGATATGGATCACCTTAAGCCCGACCAGAGAGCCGAATTAAGCGCAGGAAAAATGGTTGTGTAAGGTAGACGACTGGTTGATCTGACTAAGGTGTCACCACACGTCCGACCGGATTCAGATTCAGTCTTCTGGGTGGGCTGTTGTTTTAATCAGTCACCGGCCCAGGCTTCTGAAGGAAATCAATCTTCCGCGTGGAACGCCACGCATCCGACCGGGCACCTCTTCAGGCTTTCGGATGGACCTATCTTTCACGTGGCCCGCCACGCTTCCGATCGGGAACCAATCCAGGCTTCCGAGTGGGCTGATCTTCTGCGTCGAACGTCATGCATCCGATCGGGCACCTCTTTAGGCTTCTGGATGGGCCAATCTTCCACGTGGGCCGCCACGCTTCCGACTGGGAACCAGTCCAGGCTTCCGAGTGGGCTGACGCTTCCAGTCAGGCGCCGACTCAGGCTTCCAAAGGGAACCAATCTTCTGCGTGGGACGCCACGCATCCGACGGACACCGCTTTAGGCTTCCGGATGGGCCAATCTTCCACGTGGACCGCCACGCTTCCGACCGGGAACCAATCCAGGCTTCCGAGTGGGCTGACGCTTCCAGTCAGTCGCCGACTCAGGCTTCCAAAGGGAACCAATCTTCCATGTGGGACGCCACGCATCCGACCGGACACCGCTTTAGGCTTCCGGATGGGCCAATCTTCCACGTGGGCCGCCACGCTTCCGACCGGGAACCAGTCCAGGCTTCCGCGTGGGCTGACGCTTCCAGTCAGTCACCGACTCAGGCTTCCAAAGGGAACCAATCTTCCACGTGGGACGCCACGCATCCGACCGGACACCGCTTTAGGCTTCCGGATGGGCCAATCTTCCACGTGGGCCGCCACGCTTCCGACCGGGAACCAGTCCAGGCTTCCGAGTGGGCTGACGCTTCCAGTCAGTCGCCGACTCAGGCTTCCAAAGGGAACCAATCTTCTGCGTGGGACGCCACGCATCCGACCGGACACCGCTTTAGGCTTCCGGATGGGCCAATCTTCCACGTGGGCCGCCACGCTTCCGACCGGGAACCAATCCAGGCTTCCGAGTGGGCTGACGCTTCCAGTCAGTCGCCGACTCAGGCTTCCAAAGGGCACCAATCTTCTGCGTGGGACGCCACGCATCCGACCGGACACCGCTTTAGGCTTCCGATGGGCCAATCTTCCACGTGGGCTGCCACGCTTCCGACCGGGAACCAATCCAGGCTTCCGAGTGGGCTGACGCTTCCAGTCAGTCGCTGACTCAGGCTTCCAAAGGGAACCAATCTTCTGCGTGGGACGCCACGCATCCGACCGGACACCGCTTTAGGCTTCCGGATGGGCCAATCTTCCACGTGGGCCGCCACGCTTCCGACCGGGAACCAGTCCAGGCTTCCGAGTGGGCTGACGCTTCCAGTCAGTCGCCGACTCAGGCTTCCAAAGGGAACCAATCTTCTGCGTGGGACGCCACGCATCCGACCGGACACCGCTTTAGGCTTCCGGATGGGCCAATCTTCCACGTGGGCCGCCACGCTTCCGACCGGGAACCAGTCCAGGCTTCCGAGTGGGCTGACGCTTCCAGTCAGTCGCCGACTCAGGCTTCCAAAGGGAACCAATCTTCCACGTGGGACGCCACGCATCCGATCGGACACCGCTTTAGGCTTCCGGATGGGCCAATCTGTTGGATCGAGAAAGACCGATAGAGGGGGGGTGAATATCGGAAAATGTTCGGATTTAAAAGAAAGAGCAGTTACGCAGCGGAATAAAATCAAACAACGCAAACACCAGTAGTTTACTTGGTTCGGAGCCTGGGTCGACTCCTACTCCAAGGCCCACGGTCGTTGACCGTTTACTTTGGGCAATTCTATAATGCGCAAAACGGTTACAGAGTAAGATTACAAAAATGACTGTAAATAGAGAGTTACACTCTGTTTTACCAACTCCCGGTTGTAGATCGAGTTTCGGTGCAGCGGGAGGTCGATGACGCTACGGACTTGAGTTGGGAAGTTCCTGGAGCAGAGCGTAGTCGTCAGAGCGTTTGGAAGCGTTGAATGAAAGCGGTGTTGAAGCTCGGTGTCGAGGGGTGCTATTTATAGCACCTAGGGGCGCCCTGGTCGTCGAGGGCGCCTTGCCACGTGTCTCCCGATCCGTGCTTCGCTCGGTCAAGCCTTATCGCATCAGAATAGGGATGAGGTTTGACCTCTGGGGCGCCCTGGTCGTAGAGGGCGCCTTGGTTGACTTTTTCCGCGCAGAAGACTCGGCTGTGGATAGAGCTGAGGCTTCGCAGAGAGAGAGCTGGAGGCGCCTTGGCTGCTGAAGGCGCCTTCACTGACGAAGGCGCCTTCGCTGCTGAGGGCGCCTTGCCCAGTAAGCAGCTGAAGCCCATTTGCTTCGTTTGGTTCTGGTTCACCTTGAGGGCGCCCTGGACACTTAGGGCGCCTTACTCAGCTGTTTCCTCACTCCTTTGAGGCTCTCTGAGTTGCAGACACACGTCCCTTTGGTCCTGCATCAAGGGTTAGTCCAAAACACAACAAAACAATAATTTTATACAGCCTTAGCTGTCTTGGTTCTGACTTTGGTCTCCAAAATGGAGCCCTAGGTCGAACCGACGCCTAATGTTCCCTCAAGGGGAACGCGTCCTCACCTACTCCTCTCGGGAGAGTTTTATCTGGTGCCAACCGGATCCTCCAGTTGGACTTTTGCCCGGCAGTCCTTCGCCAGGTCTTGAGGTACCAAGCTGCCTTTCGCTTGGTGCCTAGCAGCCCTTCGCTAGGTCTTTACTTCTGGCAGCCCTTCGCCAGTGCCTAGCATTCCTTTGCTAGGGCTTTGTCCATTCTGGCAGTCCTTCGCCAGTGCCTAGCATTCCTTCGCTAGGACTTTGTCCAGTCTGGCAGTCCTTCGCCAGTGCCTAGCATTCCTTCGCTAGGGCTTTTCCTGTACACTCAAGAAACTTGTTAGGCACCAATGAACCCTTAACTTTTGAACCCTTTTGTCAATATCAAAACACAGGTTTGACTTGGGTGCAATCTGCACCAACAATCTCCCCCTTTTTGATATATGGCAACCTAGTTCAAAAGGTTAAGGGAAAAAATGCTGAAATTAAAATCCTAAGTTGGATTCCCTCCCCCTGGAAGTAATCTCCCCCTAGGTTTTTCAAAAGTAGGTGGTTTTAGTTTAAATACTTAGAAAATTTTATTATCGAAAAACTTTTTAAGTATTGGCTGAGTTTTTCAAGAAAAATGTTCTAGGTTTGAAGAAGTTTTCACATTTTAGCAAATTTTGAGTTTCAGGAAAACTTTTTAAACTTTAGACTTTTTCAGTTTTTGAAAAAAAATTGAGACTTGGAAAACTTTTTCAGACTTAGAAAATTTTCAGGATTTGGTAAAAAAAATTTCAGACTTTTAAAAAAGCTTTTCAGAAAAAAAAAATTAATAGCAATTCAGAGCAAAAAGAAAATTGAGCTTTCAGAGTTAGAAATTTTGGAATTTTAGAAAAAAACATTTTTGTTCCCTGTTTCCCTGTTTCCTTTCCAACTCTCCCCCTTTGACATATATCAAAAAAAATGCACAAAAAGATATTTGCAATAATAAAGCATTTGCTGTACTGACTTGAGCTAGGACCTAAGTCTGGTTAAATCTTTTAGGGACCTGTCTAACCCATTTAGCTACTTACTAACTGTTATAAACAGTAGCTTTTGCTAGAGTTAGTCAAGTTAAGTGCATTGTTCAAGTTAGATTGTCTAAACTTGACACTTGACCTGATTGCTGTTCATTTAGTGCCCCAATTGTTGCCGATGCACTGACTTAAAGCATCTTGAATTGAGGCAAAGACCTAAGCATCTCAACCCTTTCTAGGTTATCAATCAAAAGTACCCTAAGGTGCTTGTGAGATGCTGGCTTCTAGATCTATAGGTGCATGCAATTCTAGGGTTAGAGCCTAGGCTAAGTCCATTCGAAAAGAGGCCCTAGTTTTGAAGGGGGTAGTTTTTGAAATAAGACTAAGAAAAAAAATTTTAAAAGAAACTTTTTCAAGTTAAATTAAAAAAACATTTTAATAGACATTTTAAAATTAATTTAAAAATCAAAAATCAAAAACCGAATGATTCTATTCTACTAAGCATAATCCTAACTGCCTTCTCAGTGAGCTGAACTCAGACTCAGGTAAGGGTTTAGTGAATATGTCAGCTAGGTTGGACTTGGAGTCTACATGCTTAAGGACTATTTCACCCCTAGCTACGTGATCTCTTACAAAGTGATGTTTTACTTCTATGTGTTTGGTTCTAGAATGTTGAATTGGGTTTTTGGTTAAGTTGATTGAGCTAATATTATCAATATTGACTTGGGTCTGATTGTAGTCTAGCTGAAAGTCTTTAAGAGTGTGCATCATCCATAAGAGTTGAGCCACACATTCTCCTAGGGCTACATATTCAGCTTCAGTTGTGGATAACGCAACACAGTGTTGTTTTCTACTGCACCAACTTACTAAGCTGTTTCCTAAGAGTTGGCAGCTTCCACTTGTACTTTTTCTATCTAATTTACAACCAGCATAGTCAGAATCAGAGTATCCTGATAACTTAAAGGATGAGGTTCTAGGGTACCAAATCCCTACATTTAGGGTGCCCTTAATATATCTTAAAACTCTTTTTAGGGCTGCTAAGTGAGTTTCCTTAGCACATGTTTGGTACCTAGCACACATTCCTACTGAGAAAAGTATATCAGGTCTGCTGGCTGTAAGGTACAGTAGACTTCCTATCATACTTCTGTATAATTTTAAGTCTACTGGTTTACCATCAGGGTCACTATCTATTTTTACATTTGTGGCCATTGGAGTACTTATGCTTTTAGAGTTATCCATTTTAAATTTCTTAATTAGTTCTTTAGCATATTTAGTTTGATGTACATAATTTCCATCCTTGGTTTGTTTGATTTGTAACCCTAAGAAGAAATTGAGTTCCCCAACTAAACTCATTTCAAACTCATTTTCCATTATTGTTACAAATTCTTTTAGAAATTTAGAATTAGTTGATCCAAATATTATATCGTCTACGTAAATTTGGGCAATAAATATATCCTTTTCTAAAATTTTAACAAACAAGGTTGGGTCAATTTGACCTTGTTTGAATTCTTTAGAAATCAAGTAGTTGGATAGTCTTTCATACCAGGCCCTAGGTGCTTGTTTTAGTCCATAAAGGGCTTTGCTAAGTTTATAGACATAATCTAGTTTTTCTATATCCTCAAATCCTGGGGGTTGTCCTACATAGACTTCTTCTTTAATGAGCCCATTCAAGAAGGCTGACTTTACATCCATTTGGTATAATTTGAATCCTTTATGGGATGCAAAGGCTAGTAACATCCTAATAGACTCAAGTCTAGCTACAGGGGCATAGGTTTCATCATAATCCAACCCTTCTACTTGACTGAATCCCTTAGCTACTAATCGGGCTTTATTTCGGGTTATTTCACCTTGGTCGTTCAACTTATTCCTAAATACCCACTTAGTGTCAATTATGGATTTGCCCTTAGGTTTAGGTACTAACTCCCAGACTTGGTTTCTCTCAAATTGGGCTAGCTCTTCTTGCATGGCTAAGATCCAGTCAGGATCAGGTAGGGCTTCCTCAATAGTCTTAGGTTCAATCTTTAAAATCATGGCTATTTGACTAAGATTTCTATAGGAAGCTCTAGTTCTGACTCCTAAGGTTGGATCACCTACAATTGGTCAGTTGGGTGACTGAGTCTGGGTTTCTTGGTTTTCTAGTACTTGGCTCAGCTTCAGGTCCAGCTGGTCCAATAGGTTCAATTCTGGGTTCATTAGTTGGTTCAACTGATTCAGAAGTTGGTTCAATTGTTAAGTCATTAAAGGGTTCAGTTAGGGTTTCAGAGTTATCTTCTTGATCAGTATTTGATGAAGCTAAGTCAGAATTATCAGTTTTTAGATTAGTTTCTTCATCAAATATTAAGTTGGTTGTTTCTTCAATTTTCTTAGTTATTTTGTTGTAGACTCTATAAGCTCTACTTGTTGTAGAGTACCTTAAAAAGATACCTGGGTTTGACTTGGATTGGAATTTTCCAAGATAGTCTTTGGTATTAAGAATATGGACTTTGCATCCAAAGACTCTAAGATAGTGTAAGTTTGGAAGCCTATGGTAATAAAGTTCATAGGGTGTTTTATTTAACCTTTTATTAAGCAGAATCCTATTTTGGATATAGCGAGCTGTGCTACTTGCTTCTGCCCAATAGTGGTTAGGTAGGTCAAATTCATTGAGCATAGCCCTAGCAGCTTCCTGTAGGGTTCTATTTTTCCTTTCTACTATGCCATTTTGTTGGGGAGTTCTGAGACACGAAAATTCGTGTTTATATCCATTTATTTTACAGAATTCTTCGAATCTCTGATTCTCGAATTCTCCCCCGTGGTCAGACCTAAGTCTTTTAATTTTGGTATCATTTTGATTTTCAATCAATTTGCAAAAGTTGTTAAATAGGTTCAGGGTTTCATCTTTGGTCTTTAGAAACCTGACCCAGGTGAACCTAGAGTAGTCATCAATTATCACTAAGCAGTATCGGTTTCCACTTAGTGACTTGGCTCCATGTGAATCAAATAGGTCAAGGTGTAGGAGCTTAAGTGTGGTTTGGGTTTGATCAGATTGGATCAATTTGTGACTAGACTTGGTTTGTTTGCCTTGATTACAAGATTCACATATTAGGTTTTCATTTTTGATTTTGGGGATACCTTTGATTAAGCCAAGTTGGGTAATTTTTGAAATAGTTCTTAGATTGGTATGACCTAATCTTCTATGCCAGAGTTTTGATTGTTCTAACTGTGTTAACATGCATTTGGGTATAAGAGGAAGATTTATAGTGTATACATTGTTTTTCCTAGTGCCCTTAAGCATGATTTCTGAGTCTTGTGCATTTCTAATCAGGCAATTAGAATTGTTGAAAGTAACTAAATAACCAGAGTCACATAACTGACTTATGCTAAGTAAGTTAAAATTGAAGTTTTCCACCAATAGTACTTTCTTAATAATGAAATTGGATTTATGTTCAATATTACCTGACCCAATTACCTTGAGTGTAGCATTGTTACCAAATGCCACTGAGCCCAGGTTTTTGAACTTGAGTTTGGTGAACTTCAATTTGTCCCCAGTCATATGTCTGGAGCACCCGCTATCTAACATCTATTGGTCCAAATCTTTATGTTCCTACACATAAAGAATTTTTGATGATTTGGATCCAATTTAAGTTAGGGATAGCTTAAATTGAGTTTCACTTCCTAGTCTGTCTCATCCCAGTCTAGGGTTTTCAATCACGTTAACCTTAAGGTTTTTGTGAGATAGGTTTGAAGGTAAAAATTAGTTTTGAAAAGGAATTTTAATTTATTTTGAAAATGTTATTTTAGTTTTGAAAACAGATTTGAAACCAAATAGGTTTAGAAATTTTGAAAAATAGTTTAAAGAAATAAGTTTTGAAAACAGATTAGAATCTATAATTATTTGAAATTTGAGTTAGATTCGAATTTGACAAAAGTTAATTTGAATTTGAATTTCAGAAATTGGCTTCCAGGTCTTGGCGAGGCACTAGGCCTTCTTTGGCCGAAGCCTTATGGGATCATCCACCCTTTCCTTGACAAAGCCTTTTAATGAAATTTCACTTTCAAATTAAATTAGGTCATTTTCTGGTCTAACTAGCTTGGATCTTGGATCGGTAGCTTCGGCTAGTTCCGCCAAATTGGCTTCCCTAACGTACTATCATCTCACCTCCACCCAATACTATGTTTTCAAGTTTCAAGTAATTTCGTCCTTAAATCTAAGTATTACTTAAATCTAAGCATGGCAATTTGCAAGAAATTAAATAAACAAGCAATCAAAAGAAATTATCTAATTATAAAAATTATTTTGATTTTGGCTCCCCCTGGACTAAAGCCTCTGTATGGGTTAGGCAAGATGTGAATCTTGTCCTTGGGAATCCAAAATTGATTTGAACCAGTTGGTTTAGTCAGGCACAGTTTTGGCACCCATGCCTGAACCTTAGGTCTTGACTGGTTCAGTACAGCAAAGTAAGATCTTTGCCGAGATTTGGTTCTAAACCAAGTCCGGATCGGTTTAGAACAGACTTCTGTTTTCCAAGAATCATATCAAGATTCTTGGAACCAGAAGTGAATCGTTCTAAAGCTGTTCTCAAGTCCTTAACTTGAGTTTTCAGGGAGGAGTTCTCTGATTCAAGTTTTTCAACTTGATCAGGGGTTCCTTCCTGAATTTTCTCAGTTAAGGATTTAGACTCAGCTCCCTCTTTCAAGAGTTTTACTTCCTGTCGGAGGGACTCGATTCGGAGTTTGGCTTTCGCCAAATCTCGGGATAGATATGAGATAAGAGAATTTAATTGCAATTTTGAAAAGCCCGTTACCTTTATTTCGCCGTCGTCGGAGAATGTCAGCTTGCCGTCGTCCCGGTCCGAGTCTGAGTCAGTCTCGATTTGATCTGAAGCGGTCAGGGCTAGAAGATTGGACTGAGGTGCTTCTTCTTCTTCTTCTGAGGAAGACTCGTCCCAGGTTGCTTGGAGTGCCTTCTTCTTTCTGTTCTTTTTGGACTCCTTTAGACTTGGACATTTAGTCTTGTAGTGGCCCTTCTTCTTGCATTCGTAGCAGGTTACGTTGGGCTTGTATTTGTCAGTTGCTGGTTCATCCTTTCTTCGGCTTGTTCTCCGTGTGTTGGTTTGGTTCTTCAACTTTTTGTAGTAGTTTCGAGCTAGCCGGACCAGTTCAGATTGATCTTCTTCTTGATCTTCTATTTCTGAATCTGAGGTAGATTCGGGTTCAACTTGAGTTTTCTTCTTAGTTGTCCTTCCTGTTTTCCCTGCAAAGAAAGCTATACTTTCTCGGCCAAATTACAGTTAGTCTGTTCATGAAGTTCAAGTTCAGAAATAACTCATCTAACTTAATTTTGAAAGATCCCTAGAGACCTTGTATGCATCTACCATAGATGCCCACAAGGTGGTCCTAGGAAACGCGTTAGGGCATACCTTATAAGATCACGGTTTTGAACCTGGTGACCTATTGCGTGAAGACCATTCATCAATTCCTGGATTCTAGCATGGAGCTGGGCTGCTGTGCTCGTTGTCTGCCATCTGATGTGAAGAGCTTGTTCAGTAGCAGATCCCGTTTGCTGATCCTTGGTATCTGAAGTTCTCGTCGTGGAGCTCGATTCAGTTTACCCCATAGCTCCTTGCATGTTGAAAGGCCTACGCGGTTCAGCTCCTCTTTCGTTAGTCCGCATTGGAGGTCTGAGTTGCTTTGGCGTCAGCTTTCGATTTTGCGTTTGAGGGCAGTGTCCCACTCTGAGTAGTTCTGTGGTACGCCTTCAGCATTTGTGGGAATCATCAGTCCAGACTGGATGATTATCCACATATCCACCTGAGTTTTCAGG
>JAGFNQ010005510.1:280715-443935 GCA_024364735.1 Boesenbergia rotunda
TAGTGTTGATGCATCTGCCCTGATTGTTGTTTTGGTGTTGACACGATTTTAGTTTAGGTGGATGATTATTGATTATGATTAAGTCCTGATCGGGGATCAGCATGGTATGGAAAATCCTAGCTTGGAGGACTAGGTGTTGGAAAATCCTAACCTGGAGGGTTAGGTGTTGAAATCCTAGCTTGGAGGGCTAGGTGTGTGAAAAGTCCTAATTCGGAAGAGGTGGATGAAAAGTCCTAGCTTGGAGGGCTAGGTGAAAAGTCTTAACTTGGAGGGTTAGGTGCCAATTTCCATCTTGGAGAATTAGGTGAAAAAGTCCTAGCTTGGATGGTCAGGTCCTAGCTTGGAGGGCTAGGTTTGGAAAGTCCTAATCCTGAATAGTTGGGTGAAAAGTCCTAGCTTGGAGGGCTAGGTGAAAAGTCCTAACCTGGAGGGTTAGGGCAAATTCCCAACTTGGAAGGGTTAGGTGAAAATCCTTGCTTGGAGGGCTAAGGTGGATGAAACCCTAGCTTGGAGGGCTAGGTTGGAGCCCCTGGATCGGTCTGGTGACTGATCAGGGAGTTGGCACGGTGCTCCTTCGTGGATCAATCAAGTGACCGATCCAGCGATGACTGATCGGTCTGGTGACCGATCAGGGAGTATACGTTTCACCCACTGCTTGGCTCCTGATCGGTCTGGTGACCGATCAGGGAGCAAACAGTGAGGTTGAGTTCCCTTGCTGATCTATTCCTGATCGATCTGGTGACCGATCAGGATCACTGTGCAGATCATTCTAGAGAACGATCCAGCGTCGCAGGTTCCTCCCTATGATCGATCAGGACGGAGCCTGATCGGTCTGGTCACGACCTGATCGGTCTGGTGACCGATCAGGAGGTTTCCTGATCGGTCCAGTGATCGATCAGGAGGTCTGGACTGCGAAGCTCAGAAATCGCCCTATAAAGGGGTGGATCGGTCTGGTGAACGATCCAGGAGAGTCCCAAAGAAATCGCAATTTCTAATCGAGCGTTGGGAACCGATCAGGACGAAGCTTGATTGGTCTGGACCCAGCCTGATCGGTCTGGTGACCGATCAGGAGGATCTCTGATCGGTACGGTGACCGATCACTTTAATTCAAAATGCACTGTCAGACGCTCTGATCGCGTCTGAACGTATCCGATTCTCTACGCTTAACATCTGAGATATGATATGCTGTTTGATATGCTGCTCTAACACACTGATTAAGCTGCAGGTGACAGGGGAGGATTCAAACACTCAAGGAGAAGTCAATGGAGGCTTTCCTTGGAGCAGGTTTGTCCATTTTCCATCTCAGGTTGCAACGGCCGGAGCTGCAGACTGGAGCTACTGACTGGAGCTTGGCTGAGGGGAGCTCAGGAAGTCCAGGGAGGGCTCAGTGGTAGCTGGCGTTGGCAGGGAAGCAGCTGGAGGCTGCAGGAGATGCTGTCACCTGGTGCTGAGTGGAGAAACAAAAGGGTGGAAGAAGGGTTCATTGGAAGAGAAGTTGTGTTCTAGAGTTCGCGAACTGAGTTCTTGCTGCGCCTTGTGTTCTCCACATCTAGCTTGCACGTTTTGAAGGTCATCATCTTGGGCAAGCAATAGAATCTGAGAAGCAATCATTCATTACTTGAGCGCTTGAAGGAGAGAACAAGAGGCTTGGAGTTCGACAGCGGGAAGACACGAGGAAGGGTTTCATGCGTGAGATCGCCGCTGGGTGGAGCTCAGGAAAGCTTGCTGTGTTCTTGTCTTTGCTAAGTGCTTGAGTAAGATCCTTCTTGTTGTTTCTTTATGCTTAAACTTAAATCTGTGATTGAAACGCTGTGGAGAGGTTTCTCCACCGAGAAGGAGGTTGCTTTCTATCCGGTGATAACCGGGGCTTGATCTGCCGACGATCAAGGGATCGCCCACCTTAAGGGCACGCCAAGGAGTAGGGGCAAGTTATCCCCGAACCTTGTAAACCCTCCTTGTTAGCGATCTTGCTAGTGGTGTTGTTTTGCTTTTATATTCTGAATTTCTGCATACTCTGTTCTTGCGTTCCGCTGTGCTACTAACAACTCTGAGTGTAGAAATTCGATTAGTGTCTAAGTCTAAGTGATTGGCTATATTCACCCCCCCCTATCTAGCCATCCGAGTTCCAACAAGTGGTATCAGAGCTTGGGGCTCTGTTCACGGCTTAACATCCGAGAGTTATCAACAAGATGGCGTTGAGAGAAGGATTTTCCACCACCCGACCTCCTTTCTTTGATGGCGCTGATTTTCAATATTGGAGATCAATGATGGAGTATTACTTGAAGATGAACATCAATACTTGGTTTGCGGTGAAGGAGGGATTCACCCCTCCTATGGATGATGAAGGCAAAGAACTCGAATCATGGCAGTGGACTGCCGAACAAACTCGGAAGAGTGAAGCCGACGCGAAGGCGGTTGTCACTCTACAATGCGGCATGAACAAAGACCAACTCATCAAGGTTGGTCCTTTCACAAGTGCAAAGGACTTGTGGAACAAACTCATTGAGCTTCACGAGGGCACCCAAGACTCAAGAATCGCAAAGAGGGATTTGTTCCTCAACCAACTCCAAAATCTCTCCATGAAGGAGAATGAATCGGTAAGTGAGCTTCATAGCCGGTTCAAGGAAGTCCTCAATGGGCTTCATTCGATTGATGAAAAGGTCGAGAATCGTGACCTTGTGAGGTATGTCTTGAAAGCCTTTCCAAGGAATGCTTTGTGGTCATCCATGGTGGATGCCTACAAAGTTTCCAAGGATCTATCCATTGTAAAGTTAGATGATTTATTTTGTGAGATGGAATTGCATGAAATGGCTAACAAAGGCCCCAAGGAGAAGGGGATTGCCTTAGTTGCAGGGGACTGATCCAACAAGAAGAAGAAGGAGAAGAAGAAAGAGAAGGAAGTCTCTTCATCTTCATCCTCTTCCGAATCCGAGTCCGATTCCAAGAAAGATGGCAGTGGCTCTTCTTCCTCCGAGATGGCGAACTTTGAGCGAAGGATGATGAGAAGGGGTCGACGCTTCAAGAGTAGAGGTAACTCTAGTGAAACTAAACTTGATAAGACTAATGCATCTTGCTTTGAGTGTGGTAGGAAAGGGCACTTCAAGAATGAATGTCCAAAACTAAAGAAGAAGGAGGAGAAATCCAAAAAGAAAGAAGAAAAATTCAAGAAGAAGAAGAAGGCCTTGAAGGCCACTTGGGATGAGTCATCCTCTAGCTCATCCGATGAAGAGAAGGAGGAGAAGAGCACAAGGCATGTGTCACTCATGGCATTCGGAGATCAAGAGAGCAGTGATGAATCTTCCAACTCATCAAACACGGCTTCATCATCTTCGGATGATGAAGAGGTAACTTCTCCCGAACTTGAAAAGTGTTATAGAGCAATTGCATGTTTAATTAGTATGCTTAAGAAGTCAAAAAATAAGGTTAAAGCATTGCAATTAGAAATTGATCAATTGAAATTATCTAGGGATGATAACATTGATGACTTGCATGTTGAATTGTTAGAGGATGAGATTAAGTCTTTGAAACTTGAGGTTGAAAATTTGAAATCCTCTAAGGTTGAGGATGTAAATGGTTTGCATGATGAGTTGCTAGTAGAAGAAAACCAATCATTAAAGAGTGAAGTTGAGAGACTCAAGAATATTCTTGAGAAGTTCTCAACTAGCTCTAAAACCCTAGACATGATCTTGAATGCCCAAAGGGCAGTCTACAATAGGGCTGGTATTGGTTACCGTCCTAAAGAACCCTCATTCGTGTCTCTTATATCTATGACTGATATGAGACAATCTAGGACACCCAAGGTTCAGAAGAAAGTTGTCAAGGCATGGGTGTCTAAGTCATGTTTAGTTGATGCTTTAGGTCCCAAGGTTTGGGTACCTAAAACTTCTATTTTTCGATTGTGTAGGTTATGATTGAGGGGGAGCATCTATCAACTTGGTTCGTTGATAGTGGATGCTCCAAACACATGACCGGGGATAGATCATTGTTTACCACACTTCACAAGAAAAGTAGAGGTAATGTTTCATTTGGTAACAATGGTAGTCTTAAGGTCATAGGAATAGGAGACATTCAAATATCCGAATGTCTTAGAATTTCAAATGTTCTTCTAGTCAAGGGGATGAAATTTAATCTCCTAAGTATGAGTCAATTATGTGACACAGGTTACACAATTGATTTCCAACCAAGTCAATGTCTAGTTAGACAACATGACACCTTGGACACGGTACTAGTAGGAACAAGAGTAGACAATATTTATCAAGTTTCATTTAAAAGTGCTACTAATGTTTCTGCTAAGTGTTTCATGTCAAAAGAAGAAGAGTCCACCCTTTGGCACCGGAGGCTAGCACATGTGAACATGAAGAACATCCGGAAGTTGGCCAACAAGGGATTGGTTCGTGGCTTACCAAGCATCAAGTATGAGAAAGATAAACTTTGTGATGCATGTCAAATGGGTAAGCAAACAAAATCTGCACATAAAGGTAAAAGCGCTGTAAGTACTTCTACTGCATTAGATTTACTTCACATGGATCTATTTGATTGTAGTACTATCATATCATTGAGTGGAAGTAGATATTGCTTTGTGATCATTGATGACTTCATTAGATATACATGGACCTACTTTTTAAAATATAAGGACCAAACCTTAGATGTTTTCATTTCTTTTTGTAGGAGGGTTGAAAATGAAAAATCATCAACTATTAAGACAATTAGAAGTGATCATAGAGGTGAATTTCAAAATCAAAGGTTTTTAGAATTTTGTCAAGATAGAGGGTATAGACATGAGTTCTCTACTCCTAGAACACCACAACAAAATGGTGTTGTAGAGAGGAAGAACCGTGTTCTACAAGAGGCTGCACGAAGCATGCTTAATGAGTACTCACTCCCGAGTTACTTATGGGCTGAAGCTGTAAATACTGCTTGCTATGTGCAAAACCGGGTCCTCATTCATAGGTTTTTAGGGAAGACTCCCCATGAACTTTGGTTTGGGAAACCACTTACGGTTAAACACCTTAGGGTGTTTGGTTGTAAGGTGTTCATCCTAAACACCAAGGACCACCTTGGGAAGTTCACAGCAAAGGCTGATGAAGGGATACTAGTCGGGTATTCCCTCGTTAGCAAAGCTTACCGAGTCTACAATAAGAAGTCTAGATTAGTTGAAGAGTCTTCTGATGTTGTCTTTGAAGAAATTCCAAAGGTCAATGGTCAACCAGAAGATGAAGTCCAATTCGAACTTAGGGGACTAAGTTTGAATGAAAGTCCAAATGTTGTTGATGGTGATGAATCCGACGATGGTGAGCCTAGACAATCCATAGATCAGCCGGATCCTGAGGCTGAACTTGTGTCTAGTGAACCCATTCAAGAAGCACCACCAACACTAAGACAAACTAGATTAGCCTCTAGTCATCTCCAAGACCAAATTGTTGGAGACATTCATCATGGGGTTAGGACTAGATCATTCTTCCAGAATGAGGCTAATGAAGTTGCCCTAATTTCAGAAATTGAACCTAGAAAAATTGATGAAGCATTAAATGATCCCGATTGGATCATTGCAATGCAAGATGACTAGGTCAATTTGAAAGAAGTCAAGTTTGGGACTTAGTCCCTAGAGCCAAGAAGACCACCATCATTGGAACCAAATGGGTCTTCAAAAACAAATTGAACCATAAGGGAGAAATCATTAGAAACAAGGCACGCTTGGTAGCCAAGGGCTATAGTCAAGTTGAAGGCCTTGATTATGATGAGATCTATGCTCCCGTGGCACGATTAGAATCCATTCAATTGATGCTAGCATTTGCAGCACATCGAGGCTTCAAATTATACCAAATGGATGTCAAATCGGCCTTTCTAAATGGTCTAATAAGAGAAGAGGTCTACGTCGAACAACCTCCGGGGTTTGAGAGTTTCGAATTTCCAAACCACGTGTTCAAGCTCAAAAAGGCACTTTATGGTCTTAAACAAGCACCCCGGGCTTGGTATGAGCGGTTGTCGACATTCCTAATTGAGAAGGGCTTCGTTAGAGGCCAAATAGACCCTACACTATTTCTACGAAGAGATGGTGACAATATTTTTGTAGCCCAAGTATATGTCGATGACATAATTTATGGCTCAAACAATAAGGGCTATTTAAATGAGTTCATTGGACACATGGAGAGTGAGTTTGAAATGAGTCTAGTGGGAGAGTTGACTTTCTTCCTTGGACTTGAAATCAAGCAAACTCGCAATGGTATCCATGTGCACCAATCAAAGTATACACAAGAAATGCTTCGAAAATTCAATATGAGTGATTCAAAAGAGGTAACCACTCCCATGGCCACAAACACAAGATTAGACAATGATGAGAGTGGTAAACCCGTTGATTTAACTCAATATCGAAGCATGATAGGTAGTTTGCTATACCTCACAGCTAGTCGACCGGATATTCTATTTGCTGTAGGTATGTGCGCTAGGTATCAAGTTTGTGCCAAGGAATCTCACTTAATCGCTGTTAAGCGAATTTTGAGATATCTCAAAGGCACAATTGGAGTTGGTCTATGGTACCCCCGTACCGAATCATTTGATTTAATTGGCTATACGGATTCCGACTACGCTGGATGTAAGTTGGACCGGAAGAGCACAAGTGGGGGTTGCCAATTCTTAGGTTCGTCCTTAGTAAGTTGGTCAAGTCGGAAGCAACATTGTGTTGCTCTCTCCACGATTGAGGCAGAGTATATTGCTATGGGAGAGAGCGTATCACAATTGTTGTGGATGATACATACTTTAGAGGACTATTGTTTGAGTTACAAGGGTGTGCAAGTGTTATGTGATAACATTAGCACAATTAACCTAACCAAGAATCCAGTCCATTATTCTAGGACCAAACACATTGAGGTGCGTCACCACTTCATTAGGGATCATGTAGCTTAGGGGAGATATTGTACTCTCGCATGTAGAGTCTAAATCAAACCTAGCTGACATTTTCACTAAACCACTCCCCGAAAATGAATTTAGTTTCCTAAGACGAGAGTTGGGAATGTGTCGCGCTTCATGAATTTCAAAATGCATTCAAACCCTTCATGATTATTTCGAAATTGTTGGGAAACAATTGGGTAACTTTGGAGACATCTCACACGAACTATAAGGTTTAACAAAATATTTTTGTTTGCTAGATATGGGGTGAGATGTTAGAATTAACTAAATTTCTCAAAATGTCAATGCATCCCTTGAGAAATTAAGTTGACGAGATAATAATCACTTCGGTGACCAAGTATGGGAAAAATCATTGCATATCATATGTGTATATGGCTCCATGATCATACTTGGACATTCCAATCAAGGCAACTTGATTGGAAACCTGAATTTGATACAAACTTAGTTGAAATTGCTTGAATGATTGTTGATTGAGTTTGACTCCATTTGGATGGATCAAAGTGATTGTTGAACCTATAAGGACTTTTGATCCTTGTTCAGGGATCAATTTTAGTCATGAGATCATGTCCAAGTTCGATAAACTTCATCAGATCTTGTTGGAAAGATTCAGAAAATCTGAAACTGAATGTTTCAGATCGTATCAGGGAGTATCAGGAACCCTGATCGGTCACCGGACCGATCAGGAATAAGGCTGATCGGTCCCCGGACCGATCTGGCTCTACCCTGTAACGATCGGTCCACAGACCGATCAGAGAGGCATCCTGGACCGATCTGACAGCCTTACTGAGCCAGCCTGGATCGGTCCTCGGACCGATCTGACACCCTATGGTGATCGGTCCACAAACCGATCAGGGAGCTCACAGGTTTCTCTCCGAACCCTACTGTTCGTGTCCTGATCGATCAGCCGACGATCAGGAGCGCACCTGATCGGTCACCCGACCGATTAGGCCCAAGTCAGTCCGATCAGGCTATAGCCTGATCGGTCTGGGCGCTATCAGATCGAACGATTATCCGTTCAAACGCATTAAAGTCTGGTTGGTAGACCGATCCACCAACCAAATAACTTCGCGAAAAACTTCTCCTTGCCGAACCCTAGGGCCGAAACCTCTCACTTGCGCAACCTTTGCTTCGTGCGAGAGCCTTCCCAGTGCTTTCGTCTTCCCCTTGCGAGTGCGCGCGTGCGGTCCTAAGGGGTTCTTCCGAGCTCTATCTTCTTCCTGCGACATTTTCTCTCGCTGAAGGGCTGTGCGATCTCTCTTGCGCCGAGTTTCTCTCTGCGCAAGCTTGCTCTTCCAACCTCCAAGAACTTCACCAATGGCACCTAAGTAAGTTTTTGTCTCAGTTTTCCTTTCAAATCAGTTCATAGATTATGGTGTGAGGCTAACCATGTTTTGTGTCGTGATCTCTTGATTTGGCCGTGACCCTCTTGATCGAATGCTTCACTTTATGATTATCACTCTATGATCAAATCTTGGTTCCTTGATCCAACTGTGTTCTGTTAATCATTGTGTCTTGATCACGTTCTCTGATTGGGTTTAACCTTATCTTGATCATATTTGTCTATTCCAATCTATAGAAAGTCTTCTAAGGGTAAAGAAGCTGCTGAGGGCAGTTCGAGGGGGAAAACCCCTTCTGCATCTGCACCCTCCAGAAGGCCTCAGCCTTCTTCTAGCTCCCGATTCCCAAATGCGGCCTGTGAACAAGCCTTCCAGTCGAGGACTTTCAAATTACTATCCTGCTGATCCATTGATATCCCTTTTCTGACTGAACATTGTCCGTCGGTCATGGAAATAGTCATGTTTTACAACCTGGGCTTCCTTCTTTCCTTGGAACGGACCATCAATTACGACCTAGTCTCAGAGTTCTATAACAATCTTCAGCAGGGACCTCAAGGAGGGGCTTCGAGTTCACCACTCGAGTCGCCAAGAGGAACCTTGATTTTTATTATGAGATCTTGGCAGAGTATTTGGGTGGTCGACGATCACCGAATCTGTATTCAATCTACCCTGAGCTTCCTGATCCATTATTGGCACCTTTCTCAGATGTTACCCCCGACTCCATCTATCAGCATTTCTTTGGTCATCCTCGCCCCGCCGGGCTTGATGAGTTAGGTCCTGATGTTCTTACCTTTGCAGCCCTACGACTTACTCCAGTTGACTACATCCTTTTCAAGATAATCACAAATTGCATCTTGCCCATCACCTCAAAGCCTTTGACCGAGAGCCGACCCTACCATTACCTTATGCTCTACGGCATGCACTGCCGGATGGACTTCGATATCATAGAGAGCATCTTCTAGTCTATCCTATCCTATCGAGAGCCGAGCCGTCGCACGGTCTACATGCCATTTGGTCATGTCATCACTGATTGGCTTATGTCAGTTGGTGTTGATGTCACCAAGGGCAGGACCGTGCCCATGGTCAGGCAGGATTGTCAGCTGGGTCGGCGTGCTTTTGCAAAGTCCGGCATTATTATTCGAGAGCGCGATGGGGCCTTGATTTGGAAGGATGGGAGAGGACTCGGTGACCTACCTGGCGGACCACATTTTCAGGCACCACCTGAGGCTGCTGCACCTCATGAGGCTCCTGCTGCTGACGCCGAGTATGACTATGAGCCTGACCTAGATCTACGATGGTAGATCTCCGAGCTAGATCATACCCTCCAGGAGGATATTCATTTGAGGGAGCTCCATCGGGAGGAGACGCGCTCGGATTTCTGTTCCTTTGATCGCCGATTGACCGACGTAGAGTCTACTGTCTCTGGGGTCCAGGCATTGCAGCAGACTTGGTACGCAGAGTGGCGCCGCCATACATTTCCAGGGGATGCTCCTTCAGGCAGTGCTGCACCAGGATCTGCTGATGCCACGATAGATGATCTCATGCACGATGACGACCCCCCCACTGACGTTTGAGTTTGGATGACCAGTGTCTCTTCTGGTGTTATGCGTATTTGACCGGTTGACTTATGTGACTTGTGGGCTGTATGCCCTATGACTTGTCAGTTGTGGCCCTGAGTCGCACGTATTTTGCTTTTGATGCATGTGTCTTACATCTTGATATTTGGCTGGATGTTTTATGGCTTGACCTTTCTGACTTTGATGCATGTCTATTCTACTTTAGTATGCTTCTTGTTGATGCTATGATGTACTATCTGCATATTTGATCCATAGCTATGTTCATGCTTATGATGACATGCTCATATGATACATATGTTTGTTTTGCCATGCCTATATCTTTTTGTCATATGTATTCATATGCTTATCAAATATCAATCAAATCTTTGGGATACCCCTAGGGTTGAGGGGGAGTATGGTTTAAACTTAACAGCCCTTCTAGACCCCTTTTCGGTGTTCGACAAAGGGGGAGAGTGTTGGTTGGTTAAGTTTAGGATGATCATGTTGTAGGGGGAGGATCTGGATTCCCCTATGATTCTAAATTTGAAAAACTTGATTGAGAATCCCTAAACTTAAAATTGGGTTGTCAAACAACAAAAAGGGGGAGATTATTGATGCAGTCTAGCCCTGATTGTTGTTTTGGTGTTGACACCGATTTTAGTTTAGGTGGATGATTATTGATGATGATTAAGTCCTGATCGGGGATCAGGCATGGTATGGAAAATCCTAGCTTGGAGGGCTAGGTGTTGGAAAATCCTAACCTGGAGGGTTAGGTGTTGAAAATCCTAGCTTGGAGGGCTAGGTGTGTGAAAAGTCCTAATTCGGAAGAGGTGGGTGAAAAGTCCTAGCTTGGAGGGCTAGGTGAAAAGTCCTAACTTGGAGGGTTAGGTGCAAATTCCCATTTTGGAGAATTAGGTGAAAAAGTCCTGGCTTGGAAGGTCAGGTCCTAGCTTGGAGGGCTAGGTTTGGAAAGTCCTAATCCGGAAGAGTTGGGTGAAAAGTCCTAGCTTGGAGGGCTAGGTGAAAAGTCCTAACTTGGAGGGTTAGGTGCAAATTCCCAACTTTGAGGGTTAGGTGAAAAATCCTTAGCTTGGAGGGCTAAGGTGGATGAAACCCTAGCTTGGAGCGCTAGGTTGGAGCCCCTGGATCGGTCTGGTGACTGATCAGGGAGTTGGCACGGTGCTCCTTCGTGGATCGGTCTGGTGACCGATCCAGCGATGACTGATCGGTCTGGTGACCGATCAGGGAGTATGCGTTTCACCCACTGCTTGGCTCCTGATTGGTCTGGTGACCGATCAGGGAGCAAACAGTGAGGTTGAGTTCCCTTGCTGATCTACTCCTGATCGATCTCATGACCGATCAGGATCACTGTGCAGATCGTTCTGGAGAACGATCCAGCGTCGCAGGTTCCTCCCTATGATCGATCAGGACGGAGCCTGATCGGTCTGGTCACGACCTGATCGGTCTGGTGACCAATCAGGAGGTTTCCTGATCGGTCCGGTGATCGATCAGGAGGTCTGGACTGCGAAGCTCAGAAATCGCCCGATGAAGGGGTGGATCGGTCTGGTGATCGATCCAGGAGAGTCCCAAAGAAATCACGATTTCTAATTGAGCGTTGGGGACCGATCAGGACGGAGCCTGATCGGTCTGGACCCAGCCTGATCGGTCTGGTGACCGATCAGGAGGATTTCTGATCGGTCAGGTGACCGATCACTTTAATTCAAAATGCACTGTCAGACGCTCTGATCACGTCTGAACGTATCCGATTCTCTGCGCTTAACATCTGATATATGATATGCTGTTTGATATGCTACTCTAACACACTGATTAAGCTGCAGGTGACAGGGGAGGATTCAAACACTCAAGGAGAAGTCAATGGAGGCTTTCCTTGGAGCAGGTTTGTCCGTTTTCCATCTCAGGTTGCAATGGCCGGAGCTGCAGATTGGAGCTGCTGACTGGAGCTTGGCTGAGGGGAGCTCAGGAAGTCCAGGGAGGGCTCAGTGGTAGCTGGCGTTGGCAGGGAAGCAGCTGGAGGCTGCAGAGATGCTGTCACCTGGTGCTGAGTGGAGGAACAAAATGGTGGAAGAAGGGTTCGTTGGAAGAAGAGGTTGTGTTCTAGAGTTCGCGAACTGAGTTCTTGCTGCGCCTTGTGTTCTCCACATCTAGCTTGCACGTTCTGAAGGTCATCATCTTGGGCAAGCAATAGAATCTGAGAAGCAATCATTCATTACTTGAGCGCTTGAAGGAGAGAACAAGAGGCTTGGAGTCGACAGCGGGAAGACACGAGGAAGGGTTTCTTGCGTGAGATCGCTGCTGGGTGGAGCTCAGGAAAACTTGCTGTGTTCTTGTCTTTGCTAAGTGCTTGAGTAAGATCCTTCTTGTTGTTTCTTTGTGCTTAAACTTAAATCTGTGATTGAAACGCTATGGAGAGGTTTCTCCACCGAGAAGGAGGTTGCTTTCTATCCGGTGATAACCGGGGCTTGATCTGCCGACGATCAAGGGATCTCCCACCTTAAGGGGACGCCAAGGAGTAGGGGCAAGTTATCCCCGAACCTTGTAAACCCTCCTTGTTAGCGATCTTGCTAGTGGTGTTGTTTTGCTTTTGTTTTCTGAATTTCTGCATACTCTGTTCTTGCGTTCCGCTGTGCTACTAACAACTCTGAGTGCAGAAATTCGATTAGTGTCTAAGTCCAAGTGATTGGCTATATTCACCCCCCCTCTCTAGCCATCCGGGTTCCAACACCTAGTACATAACATAGCATACATGATAGATCCTATCCGGATGCATAAGGAATCTTATTCATGCAAATCCTCTCGTCTTCTGTGCGCGGACACATAGACTTCGAAAGGTTGATCCCATGCTTGATGGGAAGGTAACCTTTCTTGGATTCCGACATGCTAAACCTTTCTAGCACTCGATCTATATATGTAGACTGCGAAAGACCAAGCAACCGTTTTGATCTATCTCTATAGATTCTAATCCCAAGGATATAGGTTGCTTCTCCCAGGTCTTTCATGGAGAAAGTTTTGGACAACCAAATTTTAACTGACTATAAGACTGATATATCGTTTCCTATAAGTAATATGTCATCGACATATAACACTAGGAATACGACTGCACTCCCACTAACCTTCTTGTACACACAAGGTTCGTCAGGATTTTGTGAGAAATCAAACTCTTTGATTGTCTCATCAAAACGGATGTTCCAGCTCCTGGATGCTTGCTTTAGTCCATATATGGATCGTCGAAGCTCGCATACTTTGGTTTTATCAACCGATGTGAAACCTTCAGGTTGTATCATGTATACATCCTCAAGCAAGTTTCCATTAAGGAAAGCTGTTTTCACATCCATTTGCCATATCTCATAATCATAATGAGCTGCTATGGCCAGGAGCATCCGAATGGATTTAAGCATAGCTACTGGCGAATAGGTTTCGTCATAATCAATTCCTTATTTCTGACGATATCCTTTTGCCACTAATCTAGCCTTAAAGGTAACAACATTACCTTCCATGTCGGTTTTCTTCTTGAAAACCCACTTGCACCTTATGGGCTTAATCCCTTCAGGTGGGTTAACCAAGTCCCATACTTGATTTTTGTACATGGAATCCATTTCCGACTTCATGGCTTCAAGCCACTTATCCCTTTCTGAATTTTTCAGAACATCTTCATAACTGATAGGTTCGTCATTGTTAATGAGTAACACGTCGTTCGATTCACTTATGAGAAATCCGTATCTCTCTGGAATATTGCGTGTCCTATCAGACCTATGAAGAAGTGGTGTCATTTTAGGTTCAACTGATAGCTCATCATTATGAGTTATTGGTTGTGGGTCTAGACTAGGTGTCTCTGTAATGTCTATTGGAGTTTCTTGAACTTCTTCAAGTTCAATGCTACTCCCACTATTTTCTTGTAAAAGAAATTCTCTTTCTAGAAATACAGCATGCCTTGAAACAAACACCTTTTGTTCCAAGGGATGATAGAATTGGTAACCCTTCGTTTCCTTAGGATATCCAATAAATAGACATTTATCAGACTTAGCATCCAATTTGTCTGATACAGTCCGCTTTACATAAGCAGGACAACCCCATATCTTTAGGTGAGATAAATGAGGTTTCTTACTATTCCATATCTCATATGGAGTAGTAGAGACTACCTTGGTCGGGACTCTGTTTAGCAAGTAAACAGCTGTCTTAAGTGCATAGCCCCAAAAGGATTTTGGAAGAGTTGCATGATTCATCATAGATCTGACCATGTCCATCAAGGTTCGGTTACGCCTCTCAGATACACCATTATGTTGTGGTGTATATGGCGGAGTCCATTGAGACAATATCCCATTGTCCCTAAGATAATCTTGAAACTCTTGACTTAAGTATTCACCACCCCGATCGGATCGAAGTATCTTAATACTTTTTCCAAGCTGTTTCTCTACTTCACTTCTGAACTCTTTGAATTTCTCAAAAGCTTCAGATTTGTGTTTCATTAAGAACACATACCCGAATCGTGAGTGATCATCGATAAAGGTAATGAAGTAGCTATAGCCTCCTTGTGCAAGAGTTGACATTTGTCCACATACATCAGTATGTATTAGACCAAGCAATTCTCCCACTGGTTTACCTTTTTCGGAAAAGGGTAATTTGGTCATCTTGCCTTTTAAGCATGATTCGCATGTATCAAATGAACCGGGTTCAAATGATTCCAGAATTCCACATCGGTGTAATTTGGTCATTCATTTCTAGCTTACATGGCCAAGACGACAATGCCACGTATAGGAGTCTATTTGATTATCTATTCGAGCACGTTTGTTGCTAACTTCGATATTGAAAACGTCACCGGATAAATCTAACGTGTAGATACCATTGCATAAAGTTCCAGTCCCATAAAGAACACCATTTAAAGTTATGTAATAGCAATTGTTACTAAAAGTTAAATGGTAACCCTTTTCATTCAAGCATGAAATAGATACAATGTTCTTTATTAACGAAGGAACAAAATAACAATTATCCAATTCTAAGACACGTCCAGTAGGGAGCTTTAGCAAATATGTTCCGATGGCAATAGCAACAATCTTTGCTCCATTTCCAACTCGCAAATTCGCTTCTCCCTTGACGAGTCTTCTTCTATTCCTTAGCCCGTGTATGTCATTACATATATGTGAGCTACACCCAGTATCAAGTACCCAGGTGTACGAGGAAATAGAGTGACATTCAATAACGAAGATGCCTGAAGAGGATGGGGCATCAGATGCCTTCTTCTTCAAGGACTCAAGATAAACCTTGCAGTTTCTTCGCCAGTGGCCCTCCTTGCCACAGTGATGGCAAGTGCCTTTTGGTGTCTTTTCAATCCTTTTGGCCTTAGTTAACTTATTGGTGTCCAAAATGGAACGCAAATTCAGAGAAGACATGATCAGGTGATTATCCTAGAAATACAAATTGAGGTTATGTGATGAGAATGATAAAGAATGCATCAATATACATTAATTAAATCCTATTTATTTTTCGAATTGAATAACCCTTTTTATCAATTCGGGAGATTGTAGGAACATCTCCAAATAGGTTGATATCCAACCATAGATAAGAACAACCATGGCTGGAGTCCATCAAGTTATTCTTAGCTATGAAGATAGGTAATTATACCGATTACATATTACAAATATGTAACTATCACATTATGCTATTAACTAATTGAATGATTGCATATATCATTGGGTTGTTAACTCATTAACAAGTATGCAACAATATACATAGCACCCAACTGCACCTCTCTTTACATCGACCTTGGCTGTGGCACAACAAATCGATTCTCCAAGCTTAAGGCTGACCCATTAATCAAGAAATAGTTTTAATATGGTTGGAGCTCATTCAACCGTTTAGTCAGGCTTGGATGTGTCCAACAACCAAAACTAAGGATTGACCTCTGACTCCAACTATATTAATCATAAACTAATTCCATGGTTTGAACATGTTGAGGTTTAAGCCGGGCATAGATGTGTCCATCAACCCAAACGAGAAACAAAACTCCGGTTCTAACCATATTAATGGAAGGTGTTGGCCTTAATATTTTGTAAAGGGTTTTGTGTCTCATCTTTTTCTTTTAAGCATATTCATGACATATAATTATGTCATGTATTAACGATTTCCTTAATAAAGTATGTATGTGACTTAATTTATCAAGTCTCATTAATTTAATAAAGTATGTATTCAAGGAATTGTTTTGGGAAACAATTTCCTAAATTATCATAATCAATTTCGGAAATAATATGTTTAAGACATCGATTTCTCTAAATCAAATCTTATTAAATTAAGAGACAGATTCCCTTAATTCAACCACATATTATTTTTATGAATATCTTATTTAAGGAAATATACTCTATAGGAAATAATTTTCCTAATTAATTTTGGAGACAATAATATGTAAGAGCATCACCTCATAAATCAAATAAGAAAATTATCGTTTGAGAATCACCTCAAAATTTTCAAGATTTGATCACATATTTTATTTATGGAAAATTAATATCAATAACTTAATTTGGACGGCTCCCCGAGGCTCAATCCAAAATAAGAATTTATTGATAATATAATTTGGACGGCTCCCCGAGGCTCAATCCAAATTAAACATTTGACAGTTTAAATTCAATTTAGGAAATTTAATTATAACAACTAACTTTAAATTGGATGGCTCCCCGAGGCTCAATCCAAAAAAAAGAATTTTGTAAATAATTTAATTTCCAATTATGAATTTAAATGCCAATTAATATTCCCATAATTTGTCTAGACTTTCTTGAAAGAAAGTGCCCAAAATTGCGAGCTTTCCATAAATGGAAAGTTTCCAAAATTAAAAGGTTTTCAGAATAATTGTAAGTTTCTGGTACAAAGAAAACTTACGTTTTTCCAAAATTGAAAAATTTCTAAAATAGAAAATTTCCAAAAATGGAAAGTTTCCAAAATGGAAAGTTTTCGCAATTATCAAAAAATTTCAGAAACAGGGATATTTCAAAAGTTTGCGAGATTTCATGATGATTTCCAAACATTGAAATTCCTAAATCGAAAATTTACCATAATTGGAAAGTTTCCATAATTGGAAAATTTTCCAAAATTGAGATCATGACAAAGTTTTCCGCAAAACAATTATATGATTATGTCGAACACTAACCGGCTCTAATACCACTGTTGGGACCGGGTGCATGTTGACATGGATGTGGGTTCGTAATTTTAAAATTAATTACGTGCAGCGGAAGGTTTAGCATAAATAATTTCTCAAATTATTTAACCATACATCAAGCATGCAACTTTATCTTGTGTAGACATGATCATATATTTAAATTTTGCAGAAATGTAAACTAATTTACGTATTACCTCACGTAACTCGAAGGAAGGGACGAGATCCAACCATAAGCGTCCCTCGGAAGCTCCGCCTCTATTCGCGTCCACGCCGAGTATCTTCGGGATGACTTCGCAAAGCCACGAGTTTCGTGTTCTCGAGAACTACTAGATTCTCCGAGAACGCGACAAGAAAACCAAGAGAGAAGTAATCACATCGGAAAAACTCACTACCAAGGTTGGCCGAAATCACAATTCCGGCGAGAAGGAGGAAGATGACTTGCGCCCAATCCCAAGGTGATAATGGCCGGAGAGGAATATCGTCCCAACGGAAGAACTTTGTTGCCTCGGTGCTTCTCCTTGTGCTCACGGCAAGAAGAAGGGAGAAGAGTCTTGTGGCCGGCCAAGAGAAAGAAGGGAGGAGAGGGAGAGAGCCCAGGCAAGAATACTTCGATTGATTTCCAAGCCTTGCCTTGGGTCCTTTATATAGTGGCCTCTCAACTGTCAAGTCTTTTTTTTCTTATGGAATAAATTTCTATGACTTATTCCATCATGCCAAGTTTTATCATATTTTAATTCATGATAAAAACGACCAAGTCTCCTTTTTTCTTATGGAATAAATTTTCTTATCAGGTAAATCAATCCATGATTGATTTTATAAAATAAAATAAACCAATCAATGGTTCATTTTAATTTCCATGAAAAATAAACCAAACCTTGGTTTATTATATATAAAAAATTTATATCATCCATAATTTTATAAAATAAACCACACTTGGTTTATTTTATAAATTGAACCAAAAATGTAGTTCTCTCCCTTTGTTGTGGTTGGCCAAGCAAAGAGGATGGAGGCCCTCATTGGCCGGACCATCCAAGCCACGCCCCAATGAATTAAACTTATTTAATTCATCTATTAAGTCTTCAAAAGACTTAGCCATTTTACGCTTCCGATGCGTCTCTGAAAAATTCAGATTCGACTTATCGTTTGGCTTAACCAAACCTAATCTCTCTTGATTGGAAAATCTAATTTTCAACTCGTTTTAAATCCCTCGGATTACTCGTAGTGCGTGTGACTAAATAGGCTTTCAATTTATGTTGGTCGTCTATAATTAATCAATTATAGAACGATCATGAGTGGCACCTAGTAGTACATCATGATCCCTAATTAATTGAAAGATCAACGGTTGACCTCAGAAACAATTCTAAAACCCTTCAGCAACTATAATGAATCGTGCCCCATTCCCTTCACCATCTTATACCCACTTGGTTCAGGACATGGTCTATGTGTGTCAGTCCCCACTAGGCTGACTACGTCACACCTAGCCCAAGTAACGTTTTCTCATCCTACGGATTCTAATTACTCTCATGTATTTAAGAGATTCATACTCTGAACATGTCATGCTCTGGTCAGAGGCTTCGAGTAACAATCCGACGATAGGCCTTGGGTATACATCTCCTCGCAAGGAGTGGTGAATCCTTTGTAGGCTGTTCAAACATCTTCGGGCACTTCGGCTTATACCCAATCATCCTGGGTCCACACCTCCTTGGAGATGCTTGCTTAAGATGTCAAAGTATAAGTCTCCATGACCAAGATGACTTGAACACCGCAAGTCAAAGGAACATCGCACTTAAGCTGCAGTAAGAACTTCATTGACATATCTATATATAGACTACCATATGAAGTTTTATAGCCAGTCACTCCAATGAACTAGTTCCCTTAACTAGCATTCATGTTTATCTCCAGACATCCCAATGTCACCAGCCAGTGAGAATCAGCTGATTAGAGAATAACCCATGCTAGTCTCAATAGAATTGATAGTGTCCGTATTTATCAATTCATCGACTAGGGACAATTTCAATACTTCATAATTGCACATGTAGAGATAATCACTAGTTGTGAATTCATCACAAATTCTCTCATGCTGTGAATTGTATTGCGAACATTCAATAAATGAGTTTAAGATCTCAATCAAATACATAAACATGTATACTCAAATAGTGAATATTCATTTATTAAAATAAATGATTATAATCATAAGGCGATTGCCTTAGGACACTTTTCTCATATCACTAACAGGCTTTGCATCCAAAGACCCTTAGGTAATGTAGGTTTGAAAGTCAATGATAGTATAATTCATAGGGTGTCTTATTGTGTCGTTTGTTAATTAGGACCCTATTTTGGATGTAGCAAGCCGTACTGATTGCTTCTGACCAAAATTGGTTAGCTAGATTGAACTCGTTGAGCATAGCCCTAGCGGCTTATTGTATAGTTCTATTTTTCCGTTCAACTATCCCATTTTACTGGGGGGTTCTAGGACACGAAAATTCATGTATATACCTGTTTATCTTACAAAACTCTTCGAACCGTTGATTTTCAAACTCTCCCCCGTGATCACTCCTAAGTCTTTTGATTTTGGCATTGTTTTGATTTTCAATTACCTTACAAAAATCACTAAATAGGTTCAGAGTTTCATCTTTGGTCTTTAGGAACCTAACCCAAGTAAACCTAGAGTAATCATCAACAATTACTAAGCAGTACTGGTTTCCGCTTAGTGACTTGGCTCCATGAGAATCAAATAGGTCAAGGTGCAGGAGCTCAAGTGTGGTTTGAGTTAGATCTGATTGAATTAGTTTATGATTAGACCTGGTTTGTTTACCTTGATTGCATGATTCACATATTAAGTTTTCATGGTTTTTAATTTTGGGTATACCTTTAATTAGGCCAAGTTGGGTGATTTTTGAAATTAATCTCAGATTAGTGTGACCTAATCTTCTATGGCAGAGGTTTGATTCTTCTAATTGAGTTAACATGCATTTAGGTACTAAGGGTAGGTTTATAGTGTAAACATTATTTTTCCTAGAGCTCTTAAGCATGATTTCTGAGTCTTGCAAGTTTCTAATCAGGTAGTTAGAGTTGGTAAAGGTAACTACATAGCCAGTATCACATAATTGACTTATGCTAAGCAAGTTAAATTTAAAATCTTCAACCAAAAGCACCTTTTTAATAACAAAGTCAGATTTGAGTTCAATGTTACCTGACCCAATCACTTTGAGTGTAGCATTGTTGCCAAATGCTACTGAGCCTAGGTTCTTGAACTTGAGTTTGGTGAATTTCAATTTATCTCCAGTCATGTGTCTGGAGCACCCGCTATCCAACATCCATTGGTCCAAATCTTTATGTTCCTACACATAAGAGTTTTGTTGATTTGGATCCAATTAGAATTAAGGATAGCTTAAATTGATTTTCACAACCTAGTCTGTCTCACCCAATCTAGAGTTATCAATCACGTTTGCCTTATGGGTTTTTGTGAGACAGGATTTAGTAAGTTTTATTTTGAAAAGTCATGATTAATTTTGAAAAAGTTAAATTAATCTTGAAAACAATTGAATTTATTTTAAAAAATGTTTGAATCTACGATTAACTGAAAATTTGTGTTAGATTTGAATTTGACAAAGAATAAATTGAATTTGAATTTCAAAAATTGGCTTCCAGGTCTTGGCGAGGCACTAGGCCTTCTTTGGTCGTAGCCTTATTGGATTATCAACCCTTTCCTTGACAAAGCCTTTTAATGAAATTTCATTTTCAAAATTATTTTTTAAAAAAATCTGGTCTAACTAGTTTGGGTCTTGGATCGGTAGCTTCGGCTAGTTCCACCAGTCTAAAGAGACCAAGTAGTGTATACTTGACCTTATTAGAAGAGGTTTCCCTAACGTACTATCATCTCACCGCCACCCAATACTATGTTGTTCAAATTTCGGTTAATTGGTTTGGTCCATAATCTAACCACTTCTAAGTCTAAACATGGTAAATTGCAGAAAATAAATAGACAGGCAATCATGCAATTTAAGCAAGAAAAGAAATTCATTTAACTATAAAAAATAGTTTTGAAGTTGGCTCCCCCTGGACTAAAGCCACGATAATGGTTTGGCAAGATGTGAATCTTGTCCTTGGGGATCCAATACTGATTTGGTCCAGTTTGGTTCTTCAGACATAGTTTCGGTACCCATGCCTGAATTTTAGGTCTAGAACGATTCAGTACAGCATAATATGATCTTTGTCTAGCCTTAGTTCGATAACCTAACCCGGATCGATTTATAACAGACTTCTGTTTTCCAAGGATCATGTCAAGACCCTTGGAACCAGAGGTGAATCGTTCTAAGGCTGCTCTAAGGTCCTTGACTGAGTTTTCAAGGAGGAGTTCTCTTTCTCAAGTTTTTCAACTTGAGTAGAGGTTCCTTCTTGAACCTTCTCAGTTAAGGATCTAGAGTCAGCTCCCTCTTTCAGGAGTTTTACTTCCTGTCGGAGGAACTCGACTCGGATTTTGGCTTTCGCCAAGTCTCAAGAAAGATAGGCAATTAATTCGGTTAATTGAATTCTAGAAAACCCACTTACAGTGATTTCGCCATCCTTTGAAAATGTGAGTTTTCCGTCGTCCGGCTCCGATTCTGATTCGGTCTCGATTTCTTCCGAAGCCGTCAGAGCGAGCAGGTTCGACTGTGGGGCCTCTTCTTCTTCTTCGGAGGAAGACTCGTCCCACGTAGCTTGAAGAGCCTTCTTTCTTCTTGTCTTCTTCGTCTCCTTCAGATTGGGACATTCCGTCTTGTAATGACCCTTCTTCTTGCATTCGTAGCAGATCACATTCGGTTTGGTCTTTTCATTTGAGGGTTCAGTTGACTCTTCCTTTCTTCGGCTGACTTTCCTTTTGTTGGTCTGATTTTTCAGCTCCTTGTAGTAGTCCCGGGCTTGCCGAACCAGCTTGGGTCGATCTCCTTCGCTGACATCTGAATCTGAGTCTGAGTCAGACTCGGGTGTAGATTGAGGCTTCTTCTTGACCATCTTTCCTATTTTACCTGCAACAAAAGCAATGCCTTTCTCGGCCAAGGTGCAGTTAGTCTGTTCATGTAATTCAAGTTCAGAAAACAACTCATCTAATTTGATTTTAGAGAGGTCCCTTGAAACTTTGTATGCATCTACCATAGATGCCCACAACGTGTTTCTCGGGAAAGCGTTAAGGGTGTACCTGATCAGGTCACGGTTTTTTACCTTGTGACCGATTAAGTATAGACCGTTCATCAGCTCCTGAATTCTGGCGTGGAGCTGGGCTGCAGATTCGCTGTCGTTCATCTTGATTGTGTACAACTTGTTCAGCAGAAGGTCCCTCTTGCTGATTCGGGTATCGGAAGTTCCTTCGTGCAACTCAATTAACTTACCCCAGAGTTCCTTTACACTGGTGAATGGTCCCGCCCGGTTTAGCTCTTCCTTGGTTAGGCAGCATTGGAGTGTTTGAGTTGCTTTAGCATCAGCCTCGATCTTCCTTTTGAGTGAGGCATCCCATTCGGTGTAAGGTTGTGGCACTCCTTCAGCATTTCTTGGGATTTCCAGACCGGATTGGATAATTATCCACATGTCCACCTGAGTTTTCAGGTGGACTTCCATCCTACTCTTCCAGTAGGAGAAATCCTCCCCACTGAAGAGTGGTGGTCTGGCGGTACTGAAGCCCTCTTGCATGACCATTTAGGAATTATTCTGAAATAAAGATAACGAAAAAAAATGTCCCAAGACTTGGTCTTGGATTAGCAGTGTGGGAAGAAGATATAAAAAAAATTTATGGAGTGGTGTTGCACTAACCTCGATTAACGATAAAAATTCGATCGGAAACAAAAAAAATTATTTCGTAAAAATCCAAAAAACTCTCAAATTGGTGGTTGCACCAAATTTGAGCTTCCCCGCTCTGATACCACTTGTTGGATCGAGAAAACACGATAGAGGGGGGAGGTGAATATCGTGAAAACGTTTCGGATTAGAAGTTAAGAGAATACGCAGCGGAAATTAAAACAAACACATAGAACGCAAGGATTTTTACTTGGTTCGGAGTCGCGGACGGCTCCTACTCCAAGGCCCACGGTCCTTGACTGTTTACTGCGGGCAATTCTATAATGCGCAAAGTTTTACAAAGATTTGTACAATAATAGTGCAGTAAAAAGAACAAGTTTACTCTTCATTACCAACGCCCGGTGTGGATCGTGCTTCGAAGCGGAGGGTCGGCGGCGGCGCTAGAATCTCGAGATTGGGAGTTTCCGGAGTGGAGCGCTTGAGCGAAGAGCGTTGAGGCGTTCGAGAGTTGTGTGTTGAAGCCTTGAGGGTCGAGCCCCTTTTATAGTGCACCTGGGGGCCCCCTGGACGTTGGGGGCGCCCTCCACGTGCCTCTGGATCCGCAAACCCCTATCCGAAACAAGGTCAGCCCTTATCCTTCCAGGATCGGGCTCGGAGCTGACGGGGGTGCCCGGGACACTGGGGGCGCCCTGCTTGACTTGGTCAACATGCTTCATGGTTGTTTTTTGCTTCGGTTCATTTCTTTGCTTGGATTCAGGGCGCCCGGGACCTCCAGGGCGCCCCGCCTAGTGCAGTTTCGAAGCGACTCTTTGCTTGGTTGTTTGCTTTGACCTTGGGGGCGCCCAGGACCTCCAGGGTGCCCTGCCCAGCTGCTGCCCCTCTCCTTTGGGGCGATCTGAGCTGCAGAAACTCATTCCTTCGGTCCTGCATCTAGGGTTAGTTCCAAAACAACAAGGTAAGAGTGTTAGATAATTTTTTACAGTCGTAGCTGTCTTGGTTCTGACTTCGGGTCTCCAATATGGAACCCTAGGTCGAACCGACGCCTATTGTTCCCTCAACGGGGAACGCGTCCTCACCTACTCCTCTCAGGAGAGTTTACCTTTTGCCAACCGACTCATCCGGTTGGACTTTTACCCAGCATCCCTTCGCCGGATTTTCAATTCCTGGTAGTTCTTCGCCAGGTGCCTAGCATCCCTTCGCTAGGACTTTGTTTCCTGGCAGTCCTTCGCCAGGTGCCTAGCAGCCCTTCGCTAGGACTTTGTTTCCTGCACACTTAATGAGCACATTAGATAAAAATAACCTCTTAACTCTTGAACCCTTTGCCATAATCAAAACCCAGGTTTGACTTAGGTGCTGCCTGCACCAACAGTAACAACCAGTCACAACAGATCGCATTCCCTATCATAATTCACAGCAAGTAAACCCCCAAGAAGAAACAACCATCGCCAGAACAGGGCATGCACCACCTAAACTACATGCCCTTGCGCAAACCATTCTTCACCACACTAGTGATCTGATCAAATTATAGTACTACACTAATCTAACCCCAAAACAGAACAACTTCATCTAAAATCTACTGATCTAAGAACAGCAAGACCAACATTGGAAATCAGATAGGATCAATACTGATTGTATCATATCTTACCTCTGATGGCAGGCTAAAATTCCGCTGCTCAAATCCAACAGATCAGTCAATGAACAGGCGAAGCTCTCCTTCTCAACACAATTCCTCACGAACACTAGATCCTCTCCAATGGAGCGAGAGCAGAATTGCCATAGGGAAAGAGAAGTCACCTCTAAACAAAACCGATGATGATCTCACAAACTCGGCACAAACTTGAACCAAGGAGGACAGGACGATAATCTAAAGAACCGAGAGCTTACCTTTTCCGTTGCAACCCGCTGAGGAGTGGAGGACCAACATCTAATGGAGTATACGGAGTGATCCCTTGGCACTTACGCGAGCACAGGGTGAGGATCGAGCCCAAGGCCAAGGAGTTCGTCCGCGGCTAAGGCACACAAAGGAGAGAAAAGAGTGAGGCGCTCGGCTGCGGGCGAGGGTTCGCGGAGGAGAGAAGAGAAGGAGTCGGGCACTGCGGCTAGGTCTTGCGAAAAGAAAAGGGAGAGGAAGGGATCGTCGGGCGTGGCTATGGGCAAGTGAAGAGGAGAGGAAAAGAAGTTTATAAAGGATGGCCTTTTTACGAAAAGGTCCTCCAATCTCAAAAAATCCAAACCCTACTCTTAGGGTAAGGGTTTTAGTAGTTTAAACCCTCTAAACTTGTGTAATCCACACCACAAGCCTTTAGGATTAGATCATTTATCCTCTTAACCCTTTTCTTTAGGCAAAACTTGAAACCAGTTCTCCAGTTTTACGATAAATTTTTAGTTTAGACCTTTAGGATTAAGTGTCAAGTGATTTACCCTTTTGGGTAAATTTAAAAATTTACCCGAAAATCTTTACCCTAATCCGATAATCCTAAATCTTCCAATATATTTTTCAAAAAATTTATTTCACCGATTTTTAATTGGTCGTATTTAACATTCTCCCCCACCAATAAAAATTTGGTCCCCAAATTTCATCATTTCTCATACGACACACACTAGCAGCTAAACATGTTTGTACTCATCATGAGTAACCACTTCGTCCGATACCCTAAGGTTACACTGTTACAGAGCAACTGGAGTTATCAATCTAGAGGTGATCATCCGATAACCAGATATACCCGAACAACCATTCAGTCATCACAACTATCATGGGCACTCAATCCTAAGATCACTAGCACCAAGTCTATAATCCGATTCTCAAATGTAAAACGTGAAATCCATGAGTATCACCTAAGTATCCCCAAATCAATAACATCCTCCAAACATCATAAGTGATATATATATATCCTCCAATAGACCGTCAGAAGATCACATACAATTAAAGATTCCACCAATATGTCATACCATATGCTACTGCAATAACAAACTTCCTAAATAATCAACTACCGAAAGATTATTTATCCACCCAATGATCCATCAAAAAGCTACAAATCTGGTAGGTCCGTATCCACTAATAGAATCCTCAAAATACAACATATCATAGAGATTCGTCAATCTCAATCCACCTCTCAACACCACGAGAAAGTCCATGGTGATATCAACCTTAGCATCCCATGAACTAATAGGTCCACGATGGGAGTATAATAATTGAAAACCAGTGGACATCTTTGACCTCCTGATTAATGTCCAATATCTCACCGGAAGGTAAAGATATAGCTAATTCCACATCCTCTGCACCCTAGCGGGTCGTACATCCCAATGCACCATCGAAATTATCCAATAATATACACCCAATCTATGAGTCAAATCCCTCATAGAATAGCTCGTAATCCAATACAGTCCAACTCCTCCACTTCATGGTCAAAACCATCTAAAGTCCTACTCCATAACAAGGAGATAGAGACATGCTATCTCTCAGGAGTATCTCAACATATTCATGAAGCAATTCCTTTATTTCCCCACTGATCATCCTCAATATCATCTATCCAGAGGTGACCTAGTCTTGTAAGTGATTTACCTCCATGCAAATCATAAGTCCATAGATACCTTCTTGGTTATTCAGACCATGTACAAGCGGTAACCCATAAGTGTCAAGCAACTAGCTCCTCACTTTTCTGTATTAGCTCAAATCACCCATCATCATGTACTTTCTAGGTCAACAACCAAGTACAATTTATCCATGGTCAAAGCTCCTAAAGAACAGAATGTATCAATCCTCTACTAATCGTAATAATATATATAGCTAATGTTATCCTACCGCATCAATACAGATCATGTACTCAAGACATGACATCTAGCTTATCTGTCTAGATATACGTAACATAAAAAAAAACTTGTGGCTCCATGAGCTAAAGTGAATTGATCCAAGTACTGATCGAGCCAATTACGGTAGGCAAACCTAGTCCTCACACAGCTGATAGTAGCTAGTACAAGTACTATGAATAGTAAGGTCTAGGAAAAATAAAAAATTCTTAACCTCCAATATCTTGTTGATAGGTTCGACACTCATCTTCCAACCCATATGTTGGTATCACACATAAACCAACATTCTCCGCATTTAGACAAGTCCACAACAAGCTAACTAATCACCTTCATAGTCGATCCTATCCATGATTACTATAAACTTGTTGACTTTAAGTTATCAGACCTAACTAAGTTAGAAAGGTACTTACTAGACGGGTATAAGAATAGTAACATAATCCAATAACATGAGAGAATTCCTAACTATACCTTAATATACAGGAATAGTAACATAATCCAATGCATGAGAGAATTCTTAACATACCTTAATATACAGGAATAGTAACATGATCCAATAACATGAGAGAATTCCAAACCATACCTAAATATATAGGAATAGTAACATGATCCAATAACATGAGAGAATTCCTAACCATATCTAAATATACAGGAAAAGTAACATGATCCAATGACATAAGAAAATTCCTAACCATACCTGAATATACAGGAATAGTAACATGATCCAATAACATGAGAGAATTCATAACCATACCTTAATATACAAGAATAGTAACATGATCCAATACCATGAGAGAATTCCTTACCATACCTTAATATACAGGAATATTAACATGATCCAATGATATGAAAAAATTTCTAACCATACCAAAATATACAAGAATAGTAACATGATCCAATAACATGAGAGAATTTCTACCCACACCTAACTAGGATAAGGGATACAAGCGATCAGAAGAAATACTTGTCGCATGAAGAAGTCCCATCGTGCCAAGTCCCAAACACCCACGTTAAAAAAAATTACTCTATTAAATCCGTAAATACCCGAGGTATCTCGCAACCTAAGCTCTGATACCAAAAATAAATTGGTATCAGATAAACTTCGAAAAGACCGAAAAACACGAAAATAGGTAGGCATCGTAAACCTACGCTCTGATACCAAAAATAAATTGTCACGCCCCGAGACTCAGGGAGCCGCTGGTCCAATATAAAATCGGACAACATCTCCTTGGTCCGGCGGACAATTTACATGTACATACAACACAAGCAATAATAATTTGGCCTCAGGCATCAAAATATATGTTGAAACAACATAAAAATAAGACGTCCATAACCATAAAACATAGTAAACCATACCTGACTGCAGATTGGTCTGACTTACGATAAATCAACCAATACATAAACCCCTTAGGGCACACAACAACACTCACAAGACATATACAAATCGCTAAAAGAAATATGAAACAAATACACTCCCAAATACAAAACAAAACCATGTCATCGTGATGGGTAGGGACTAGCTGCTGGGCTCTTCTGGCGACTCCAAGTATCTCAACCTAAAATTAAAAACATAGACAATGGTGTGAGTTCAAATGAACTCAGCAGATACCTAAACAGATATGCATAGTAGGCTATATTCGCAGTAAGAGTCACGCTGATACAATCTCATATGTATAATAGAAAATGCATACACTGAAATACTGAACATATGTACATACCAGAATCCATCTATCCTGCAGAGTGGTGGGATCAATCCCTATAGAACAAGTACAACATATAATCCAAGGTATACATCTTTCCTGTATGTGCATGTCATCCAAAATGCAACAAGCATCAACAATGCACGATGCAAAATATGCACATGGTGCAATGACATGTGTCACCCCTAACACCAGTCATGTCACCGTCCACCTATCATAAATGAACGGGTGAGTGGGTAGGGTTATGACAACTGTACGCATTCTGCTATCACTGCTTCTGAGTGACCGAGTGGACTGGATGTTGGCAGAGGGCACCCTCCTACCCCAGGCAATGGGGGAGTCTGCTCTCATCTTCTCGTGTCTCAGGACGAGAAGGGATCCCTGACTGCTACCATGCTCCGGAACCACTCTCCAAATAGTGGCTGAGCGGAGCAATACAGGGCAAATGCACACACTCTATGATAGCCACTACTCCTGAGTGGATGTGTGTGCATATCCTCATGTAACTGGCGATGAGCTCAAACTACATAAAACCCGATGATCGTCAGCATGCAAGAATGCAAGGATGATGCATGACACTAACACATACAACATCCACCAAGTCCTCATCTATCATCTCAGTATGCTAGATATAGGTCTAAATCCTATATCATGGGATACAAGTAACCTACTAGATATACTGGCTAAGTAACTAGTGATCCATCAATGTCAAATGCGAGGGGACATATCACTATATCTATGCACATATACACACATGATAACCATCGAGACTGTATGAAACTAAAGTAAGATCATGTCAAGAATAAGCAACAGAGGTCAAGTAAAGATATACTAAGGTAGACAAACGTATAAACCTACTGCTATCTATAACAAATCTTGCATAGCAATATGACAATATCTAAAGAGATAAGTTAAAGGTAACCGCCTCAAAAGAGAGATGCTCGTATTAGAAAGAACCCTCCATCTGATAATCAACAACGATAACCCAATCAATGCCCTGTATCAAAGGCATAATGTTTAGCTACAATAATACATAATTTATAGCTAAATGAATTATCTCAATTTATTAGGATCGTCCTAATTGTCCTGTTTCATTTAAATAAGCATAATTAAATGAGTAGCCCTTAATTATCCCAAGTTACTTATATTAGATTCATGTTAGGTTTTTGAAACCCGAATCGATCAAGTTTAGGTTATTAGGTTTAATCCCCCAATTAACCCTAATGCCTTGAATCAAACCAATCGGTAATTCCATCCAATCATCGAAACCAAGACAAAGTCACAAGAACTTCACAATCCAACCTCAACAACCAAACAACTATCCAAAAACTATTATGTGATAAGAAATCAAATACAACATCACTGATCTACTCAATCTAATAACATATCCTTTAAAGATTAAAACAAAACCAATCAACCAATCAACCACAATGATCAACTGAGTTAGGGAAACAAGAGCAGATTGGAAATCAAAGGTCAACTACCTGCTGTAAAGTCTCTCGGTAGCAATCTGGAAGAAACCAGAATCTGAGAAAATGGAGGATCAACTGATCCAATTCATTCTAAACAGAATTGCTATCTCACACTATTACCTATTACATATCCAAAATACAGATTGAAAACACAAAACAGAATGTGTTCACCCAAATCCAAAAATCGATCAACAGCACCAAATCCACATTCTTCTTTTGCTCACGACATTAGGTTCTAACCCAAAGGAGAAACAACAATTCCAAATCAAAATTGGTCCATTACCCTCACTGAACCAACCTCAACACCAAGCAAACTTGCGGTAACAACCAATCACAACAGATCACATTCCCTAACAAAATTCACAGCAAGTAAACCCCCAAGAAGAAACAACCATCGCCAAAACAGGGCATGCACCACCTAAACTACATACCCTTGCACAAACCATTCTTCACCACACTAGTGATCTGATCAAATAATAGTACTACACTAATCTAACCCCAAAACAGAACAACTTCATCTAAAATCTACTGATCTAAGAACAACATGACCAACATTGAAAATCAGACAGGATCAATACTGATTGTATCATATCTTACCTTTGATGGCAGGCCAAAATTCCGCTACTCAAATCCAACAGATTAGTCAATGAACAGGCGAAGCTCTCCTTCTCGACACAACTCCTCACGAACATTAGATCCTCTCCAATGGAGCGAAAGCAGAATCGCCATAGGGAAAGAGGAATCACCTCTAAACAAAACCGATGATGATCTCTCAAACTCGGCACAAACTTGAACCAAGGAGGACAAGGACGATAATCTACAGAACCGAGAGCTTACCATTTCTGTTGCAACCCACTAAGGAGTGCAGGACCAATATCTAATGGAGTATACAGAGTGATCCCTTGGCACCGACGTGAGCATAGGGAGAGGATCAAGCCTAAGGTCAAGGAGTTCATCCGCGGCTAAGGCACACTAAGGAGAGAAAAGAGTGAGGCGCTCTGCTACGGGCGAGGGTTCGCAGAGGAGAGAAGAGAAGGAGTCGGACGCTGTAGCTAGGTCTCGCGAGAAGAAAAGGGAGAGGAAGGGATCGTCGGGCGTGGCTATGGGCGAGTGAAGAGGAGAGGAAAAGAAGTTTATAAAGGATGGCCTTTTTACGAAAAGGTCCTCCAATCTCAAAAAATCCAAACCCTACTCTTAGGGTAAGGGTTTTAGTAGTTTAAACCCTCTAAACTTGTGTAATCCACACCACAAGCCTTTAGGATTAGATCATTTATCCTCTTAACCCTTTGCTTTAGGCAAAACTTGAAACCAGTTCTCCAATTTTAAGATAAATTTTTAGTTTAGACCTTTAGGATTAAGTGTCAAGTGATTTACCCTTTTGGGTAAATTTAAAAATTTACCTGAAAACCTTTACCCTAATATATTTTTTAAAAAATTTATTCTACTGGTTTTTAATTGGCTATATTTAACATCTAATTTCTTTTTGATCCTAACAATTGGTATCAGAGCCAGGTCACTCTTCACCGGACTAACCGCCAGAAGAAACACGAGTTAAAGGCATAATCCAAATATAATTATATGAGTTAAGCCTTGAACAAAGGAAGTGTAGGCTCTTGTGTCTTGGTCAAGAGGACTAGACACCCAGCAGAGAAATACTAGTTACGGCTAGGCGGTGAAGTCCTAGTAGTTTGGGTGGACCGAAGGGCATAAAATCCTAGTGGGTTGAGGGTTGTGTTGGGGCAATCGACCCATGTTTGATCGGGAAGATCATGAGTTTTGATGTGTGTGTCAATATGATTAAGTTAGGGTTTCATATTGATCTAATATGTGTATGTAAGTGTGCAGGTTTGTAGGATACGCATTGACTTAGTTGGACATCTTCGGGGCCGGTGAAGGATGGCATAGAGGCAAGCCTAGGGCTTGTGTGCGCATCTGAGGGGCCGTGGATAAAGCAAGGATGATGAGCTGAGAGAAGCGGACTTCGAGGCATACGCGAAGGGTGGCATGGAGGCAAGTCGTGGGTTTGTGTGCGCATCCGAGGGACGAGAGCCAAAGTCGAAGAGGACTTGAAGGCAACAGATCGAGGCTGTTGGTGCAGGGACGATGAGCTAAGGGAAGCGGACTTCGAGGCATACGTGAAGGGTGGCATGGGAGACAAGCCGCGGGCTTCCATTCATCTAAGGGACGAGAGCCAAAGTCGAAGAGGGCTTGAAGGCAACAGATTGAGGCTGCTGGATGAAGAGTCAGCTGAGTTGTGAGGGGTCGAGTGCTGAGAGAAATGTACTCGGGAAATCCTAAGGTTTGAGTGCTGAGAGAAATGTTCTCGGGAAGGGAAACCTTAGGTTTAGGGGTGGACCAGTCGACTGGTGTCAGGGCAGTCGACTAATAAAGTCCACAGAAAGATCAGTCAACTGCCCATGGACTAGTCGACTGATGCAGTCGACTGGGCAGTCAACTGGTACAGGCTAGAATTCAAAACGTCAGGCGACAACATTCGAATTCAGAGTAGATCAGTCGACTAGTGTTGCACCAGTCGACTGGTAACGGTCAAATCAGGATCGAGCTCTATTTAATGAGAGCTCGTGTTTGGCTACTGTTCTTGGCGAAACAAGCTTGGTAAGAGCCTGTTAGTAGCCTACAAGTGCTCAGGTCGTGTCAAAGTGTTGTGGCGAGGTTTCTCCACCCACAAGGAGCGACAAGAGGTAGCTGGAGGTGTTCCGGGAAATCATCCATCGAAGGATCGGGATCGTCCACCTTACGGACAACCATGGAGTAGGAGTTTCATCTCCGAACCACATAAATCGGTGTGTCATTCTTAGTTGTTTGTTTTTATTGTTTTAGTTTTTGTTATTCCGCTTGCGCACTAACAACTTGTAGGAAGTAAAATCGAAAGTAAGCTATTCACCCCCCCCCCTCTAGCTTGACACAAAGGTCCTAACAAGTGATATCAGAGTGATGGTTCGCACATCTACGAACTAACCGCTGAGAGAGCAAAAAGCTAGAGGAAATGGCAATTGAAGAAAAAGTTGGGGATGATATAAATGATCCACCTCCCTACGATCGTGAAAATTTCGACTATTGGAGGATGCAGACAAAGACTTGGTTTGGGATGGATTGGAATTACATAATCGCGCTAGAAGAGCCATTTGAAGTTCCATGAGATAAGCATGGGAAAAAGCTCTGACCATGATATTGGAATAAGGAGCAACAAGCACAATCAAAGGCAAATGAAACGGTAATTTCAATTTTACTTAATATTTTGCCTAATGATGTAATGAGTGGTGTAGGTGAATACAAAAGTGCACACGAGTTATGGAATAAGATGGTAGCATTCCATGAAAACCCTACACAAGCTCAAGTAGTGGAAATGCCCAAGAAAATAAGCTCAATGGTCCAAGAAGAGAAAAAAGACCAATCGGATGAACAAAGAAGCTCAACATCCGAAGAAGGGGAAAAAGAGGCATCCATCTCCTCAAGTGAAGTGGCACAAGGAAGTGAAAGATCATCCACTTCATCAAGGGAAGAAGAAGAGGTTTTCACTTCAAGGATTGAAGGGGAGGAGAGACCACCTTCAATACTTGAGCAAGAAGAAGCATCTACCTCCACCAAAGCAAAGTCTAAAGACCACATCATTTACTTTGGATGCAACAAAAAGGGACACTACAAGGACAAGTGCCCATTAGGTAAAAAGGAGGTAAACCTTAAACTCAAGTCAATTCATTTAAACTCTAACATGGGTTGTAGGGAAAAGAAGGAGAAAAAGCACATTAGGTGTTATACATGTGGTGAGCTTGGACACTACCACACCAAATGCTCAAGGAAAGGAGAATTTAAGAAATTGGAGCATTTAAGGAAGTGGCATATCAAGGGGGAGCTACAAGGGTAAGGGAGGTAATCCCTAACTTTAAGCGTTTTTCAAATTCCTCCATGCATGTGAAAAGTAATGAGAATTATTTACCTATGCAAAATTTTAGTTTTCAATATCATGATAGAATAGGACTAGTGTTATATCTCAAAACCCTAAGGAATTTGTGTGTCATGATATACCTAGGATTTTTAGCCCTAAGGATCAAGGCATTAACCCGAAGAAAGGGAGACATATGCCTAGACAAATGGGTAGGTCTAGGAATAGCCAAAATGGACATGGTGAGGCTAAGGTTAAGAACCTAGAAAGGAAAAATCAAACCTTGAGGGCAAGACTTGATAAATTAGAGAAAACCCTAGAAAGATTCACTAGTGGATCTAAGGGTTTAGGCATGATGTCGGGTAGCCAAAACCCCGATAATGATAGACCGGGTCTAGGATACCAATCTATTAGGTCAAATGCTATTAAAAAGATATATGCAAGGATGTCATATGACTATGGCAAGGGGAAGGGCAAAAATGGCAAGGAAAAGCAATTTAAAGGAGAGAAGAAGAATTTAATCAAGGACAAGGAGTATAGAGTTAAGAAAGCTAGGGTTGAAGGCCAAAAGACACCGGAAGTACACATGTGTGGCTTTGCCATTATAGATGAGTCACTTGGGGAGGTGACTAAGGCCAAGAGCTCAAGGGGGAGCTCTAGCGGTCAAGTTGGGGTCCGTGGTCAATGGATCTCAAGAGGGTTCCTCCAACAGGATTAGATAAATTATTGAGTGTGCCAAAGGATTTGGAGACAAATTTGAGACTTAATCCTAGGGTTTTGGCACATTCAAAGTAAGGTTTCATGCAAAAATATGATAATGGAGCTACATTGCATAAAAATTGGTTCTTAATGTGGAAATGTCATATAAATTTATGCTAAGCTTGCATTGAGGTTGGAGATGAGAAAATACATCAAGGAGAGATCAAAACTAGGACTTTAGGTCAAGGTTCAATTGAACTATTTAGATAGTTTTGAGTTTTATGTCAATCTTAGGATTGGTGATAGATTTAATTTTAAATATATTTTTTTCACGTAGACATGGGTATCACAAATCTCTCCATGAAATTTTGAAAATTTTGGAAATTTGTAGAATTAGTTATGCATTTCTGAAATTAGGTTTGAAATATTGAAAATATAGGGTATCAGTCGACTTATGCAGAGGCCGTCGACTGATCCAGTTTAAATCAGAAACTAGAATATTTGATACATCAGTCGACTGATCTTTCTATAAGGTTTATCAGTCAACTGACCCAGGGGCAGTCGACTGATGCTGCAAACATTTTAAACAAACAACCACGCGAGGGGGGGCAGCGGCCAAACCTAGGGTTTCAGCGCCTCCCCTTGCCATTAATCTTCTTCCTCGACCTCCCCAACTGATCTAAACTTTCCCCAAGTCCTCAAATCATATTCCTAGCCTTCCTTCACCCTTGATCCGAGTCTAGGGCAAGAGAAGCATTGTTTTTGAGTCAACCATGATTCTTATTCATCATGTAACGTTTGGGGAAAAAGTAACGGGTTATTTGCTTTACTCTTCCCAGATGATTCATGATTTATAACTAACTCTCTCCATTTTGCATGGTTTCTCTTGTTTTTCCTTTTGGTTGGGTCATTCATGGGACATGCATGGGGTAATTGCATTCTAGGGTTGCACAAAAGAGAAGGATAGGTGAGGGACCATCCCAGCAGCATCCCGTAAATCCTGAGGCTCCTCAGTTCCGATCCGAGGTCTGCCGACAAAGATTTGCAAATGCTAACTTTGTGTTAATGAACTGTAGATATCTCAACCAAGTGTATTTTCGGGAGAATACCCCACACATTGTTGAGATAATCACCCATTTTGGCTTAGAAAAACTTGTATACTGTCAACAGTTTATCAACGTTGACCTGTGTAAGGAATTTTATACTAATCTTATATGTAGTGGTCCCGATGATGGAACATATGAGTTTATGGTACAGGGAGTTACCATTCCCTTTACACCTACAGTATTAGGGTCATTTTTAGGGAGTAGGGTCTCCGATAACCCTTTACATGTTTTCCTAAAGTTATTGAGCCTTTGACCTTGCTAAATGTCATCGTTGATCAAGTTCATCGTTATTACTTGAATAATCCTCGCCCTCTTCTAGATCGTATCTTCGAAGCTAAGCGTATGAGTCCAGTCAGTAACATACTGTATAAAGTTGTCCTAGATTGTATTCTACCATTGTCACCAAGGGGAGGTTAAAGATTCGGCTACCTCACTTGGTGATGATATATGCATTGGAGAGGAGACTAGATATTGACATTGCTTTGCATGTATTCAGATCCATTGTACATTTCTCGCATGCTGTCAATAGGAAAGTCTACATTCCATTCGGTCATATTTTGACTGAAGTCTTTAAATCTAGGGGTATTAACGTTGTTAAAGGTCAGTTGCATCGTCTGTCCAAATATTAATACCAGATAGGGTCTCGACAGCTTTCCTTAGCGGGTATTGAGAGGCATTAGGGGGAGATGGTCTGGCGACGTCGTCCTGTCGCTTCCAGTTCTGATGATGATGAGGAGGAGGCTGTTCCTACTGCTCCTGCTGGGACTACAAAGGAGCGTCTCTCCCGACTAGAGACAGAAATGCATGGATTTAGGGAGGACTTTCAGAGTGCCCAGCAGCGGCAGGTTGATATTCAGGGGGAGGTTCACGGTCTCGCAGAGCAGTTTAAGAGATTCCAGCAGCGCCAGGACGAGATGTATGAAATGATGCAACACTGGAACCTTATGTATCATGCCCCTCCTCCTCCTCCTCCAGGCGATGACATATAGGCTCAGCTTGACTTGGGCGTAGTGGTGTTGAGAGTGGATTCAGCTTTAGCATTCATTTATCTCTCAAACACTATATTTCACAGTGTAATATTTGGATATTTTTGTAGCACGTACTTATGGTTTCCTATGAAGTTCACTTCTTGAATTTGCTTATATGAAATGGTTTGCTTTAATTGTGAAGTATGCATGATATTCATGATGAGTTTCAAATTATCTTGTTTTTTTATGGTTGTATGTGTGAAAATTTTCAAATAAATCTTCTATCAAGGGATTAGGATAAAAAGGGGGAGTTTCTATCACCTTTTCTATCTTGAGTGTTTATTTGAGAAAAGGGGAGGTTTTGAAAACATTTTTAGGTTTTGAATGGTATAGGATAGACTTGGAAAACACATGGTTCCAAATCTAGAATGAAATGTTTATACAAAGAAGAGGTTTTTTCAAAGAAGTGGAAGTTTTGTCAAAAAGTCAAGCATATTTGGTATTTTCACGAAACTATATTTTTCTAGGATAGAATACATCATATGAAATATGCTTGCAATGTTTCAGAATTTTTCAAATTTTGTGGAATTTTTTAGGGGTTTCTGAATTTCGATTGGGAAAATTCAGTTTTCTGTGTATCAGTCAACTGCCCTAAGGGCAGTTGACTGATCTTTCTGTAGGTTTCTGGTTTGCAGGCCTAGTCGACTGGGAACTGGGCAGTCGACTGGTCCTGCTGATTTCTGATTTCTAGGAGTTTTAGAAATAGGAAGGTGTTCTCATTGATACTAGGGTTAGGATTGCTTGAGACAATCTTTTTGATGGTGTCAAAGGGGGAGAACTTGTGGTGTTAAGTTATGTTTTAACTTAACGTGTGGAAAATTAAAAATTATGTGGATGACATAGGTTAATAGGGAGAATGCATGTTTATGCTGCTTACTATGTCTATAATTTTCAATTGTTATTGTTGTTTGCACCTAACATAAACATATTACCACACATCAAAAAGGGCGACATTGTTGGGGCAATCGGCCCAAGTTTGATCGAGAAGATCATGGGTTTTGATGTGTGTGTCAATATGATTAAGTTATGATTTCATGTTAATCTAATATGTATATGTGAGTGTGTAGGGTTGCAGGATACACATTGACTTAGTTGGACGTCTTCGGGGCTGGTGAAGGATAACATGGAGGCAAGCCGAGGGCTTGTGTGTGCATCTAAGGGACCGTGGACAAAGCAAGGATGATGAGCCGAGAGAAGCGGACTTCAAGGCATACGCGAAGGGTGGCATGGAGGCAAGCCGTGGGCTTGTGTGCGCATTTGAGGAACGAGAGCCAAAGTCGAAGAGAGCTTGAAGGCAACAGATCGAGGCTGCTAAAGTAGGGATGATGAGCTGAGGGAAGCGGACTTTGAGGCATACGTGAAGGGTGGCATGGGAGACAAGCCGCGGACTTCCATGCATCTAAGGGACGAGAGCCAAAGTCGAAGAGGGCTTGAAGGCAACAGATCAAGGCTGCTGGATGAAGAGTCAGCTGAGTTGTGAGGGGTCGAGTGCTGAGAGAAATGTACTCGGGAAATCCTAAGGTTTGAGTGCTGAGAGAAATGTTCTCGGGAAGGGAAACCTTAGGTTTAGGGGTGGACCAGTCGACTGGTGTCAGGGCAGTCGACTGATAAAGTCCACAGAAAAATCAGTCGACTGCCCATGGACCAGTCGACTGATGCAATCGACTGGGCAGTCGACTGGTACAGGCTAGAATTCGAAACGTCAGGCGATGACATTCGAATTCAGAGTAGATTAATTGACTTGTGTTGCACCAGTCGACTGGTAACGGTCAAATCAGGATCGAGCTCTATTTAATGAGAGCTCGTGTTTGGCTACTGTTCTTGGCGAAACAAGCTTAGTAAGAGCCAGTTAGTAGCCTACAAGTGCTCAGGTCGTGTCAAAGTATTGTGGCGAGGTTTCTCCACCCACAAGGAGCGACAAGAGGTAGCCGGAGGTGTTCCGGGGAATCATCCACCGAAGGATCGGGATCATCCACCTTACGGACAGCTGTGGAGTAGAAGTTTCTATTGGTGCAAGATGCACCTATGTCAAACCTGTGTTTTGATAATGGCAAAGGGTTCAAAAGTTTAGGTGTTATTGTGATCTAACAAGCTTACTAAGTGTGCAGGAAAAGTCCTAGGTACACTAGGCAAGAAGTCCTGGCAAAGGGCTGGGCAAGAAGTCCTGGTCAAGGACTGGGCAAGAAGACCTGACTGGAAGTTGGGCAAAGAAGTCCTGGTCGAGGACTGGGCAAGAAGTCCTGGCAAAGGGCTGGGCACCAAAGACCTGACCGGAAGTTGGGCAAGAAGTCCTGGTCGTGGACTGGGCACGAAGACCTGGTCAAGTGAATTGGGCAAAAGTCCAACCGGAGGAGCCGGTTGGCAAAAGATAAACTCTCTTGAGAGGAGTAGGTGAGGACGTGTTCCCCGTACGAGGGAACAGTAGGTGTCGGTTCAACCTAGGGTTCCATTTGGGAATCCCAAAGTCAGAACCAAGACAGCTTAGGCTGTAAAGATTGGCTAACATGTTTGCTTCTTTTTGTGTTGGAACTAACCTTAGTTGCAGGGATCGAAGGACTGGTCTTCTGCAGCTAAGGCGCCTCAACGGAGTGAGGCGCCTCACTGGGGCTAGGTGCCCGTATGGATACGGGCGCCCCAGTTGAAGGCTAAACTAAAGCAAGCGAAGCAAAATTGCCACGAAGCCTCTGGACATACTCAGCTCAGGCGCCCGAGACCATACAGGCGCCCCCATCAGCTCAGGCGCCCCTGTGAGATGGATAAGCGCTGACCGATTCTGCGGATAAGAGATCATGCAGGAGAGGCCACGTGTAGGCGCCCTCATCGACACAGGCGCCACCATGGGTGCTATAAAAGGGGGTTCACCCCCAAGGTTTCGATCAACAATTGCTCTCAATGCTCCAAGCACTTTCGTTCAAGCGCTACGCTCCGACAAACTCCGACCTCAAGATTCCAGCACCGACGACGACCCTCTGTTCTGAAATTCGATGCACCTCGGGCGTCGGTAACGAAAAGGGTTGCATGTTTAATTTTTAGCTCTATTTTTGTACTCAATTTGTAAAATTCTTTTTGTGACTATAGAATTGCCCAAATAACGGTCAAGGACCGTGGGCCTTGGAGTAGGAGCCGACCGCAACTCCGAACCAAGTAAAACCAACTTGTGTTCGCGTTTGTTCTGTTATTTTCCGCTGCGTATATTCTCTAGCTTTCCGAAAAATTTGATATCGATATTCACCCCCCCCCCTCTATCGATTTCTCCGATCCATCAAGTGGTATCAGAGCGGGTGGCTCAAATTTGGTGCAACCACCTATTTGAGAGTTTTTTTGAATTTATGAAATTATTTTAATCTTTTTTTTTGGAATTTTTCTCGTTAATCGAGGTTGGTGCAACACCACTCGATTGTTTTCATTTCTATTAATTTTCTTCCGCACTACTAATCCAAGATGAAGTCTTAGAACAAGTTTTCTTTGTTTTTCTTTTTTTAGAAAATATTAATGGCCATGCAAGAGGGATTCAGCACAGCCAGACCACCGCTTTTCAATGGAGAAGACTTCTCCTACTGGAAAAGCAGGATGGAAGTCCACCTGAAAACTTAGGTGGACATGTGGATAATTATCCAATCTGGCTTGGAGATTCCCAAGAACTCAGAAGGAGTGGCACAACACTACTCTGAATGGGACGCCTCGTTGAAAAAGAAGATCGAGGCTGATGCAAAAGCAACCCAGACGTTGCAATGCAGATTGACCAAGGAAGAGCTGAATCGGGTGGGTCCTTTCAACAGTGCCAAAGAACTTTGGAGCAAGCTGATTGAGCTGCATGAAGGCGCCTCCGACACCAGAATCAGCAAAAGAGATCTGTTGCTGAACAGACTTTACACGATCAAGATGAATGAAGGAGAATCAGCAGCACAGCTCCACGACAGAATCCAGGAACTAATGAACGGGCTGCATACAATAGGTCACAAGGTAGAGAACCGTGACCTAATCAGGTATACCCTAAAGGCGTTCCCTAGGAACACACTGTGGGCATCTATGGTAGATGCTTACAAGGTTTCCAGGGACCTTTCAAAAATTAAATTAGATGAACTTTTCTCAGAATTAGAATTGCAAGAACAGACTAACTCCACCTTGGTCGAGAAAAGTATTGCGTTTATTGCAGGTAAATCCCAAGGAAAAGTCCTCAAGAGAAACCCCAACCAGCACCCGAGTCTAACTCAGACACAGACTCAGAAGACAGTGAAGGGGATCGACCCAAGTTGGTTCGACTAGCTCGAGACTACTACAAGTAGTTGAAGCACCAGACAAACAGAAAGAAAGCAATCCGACGAAAGGAAGATCCAACTGAACCTTCAACATCGTCAAAGAGCAAAACCAATGTCACCTGCTCCGAATGCAATAAGAAGGGACATTACAAATCAGAGTGCCCCAATCTAAAGGAGGCAAAGAAGACACGAAGAAAGAAGGCTCTCCAAGCCACGTGGGATGAATCTTCCTCCGAAGACGAAGAAGAGGCCCCGCAATCAAATCTTCTCGCTTTAACCGATTCGGAAGACATCGACACCGGATCGGAATCAGAGCCAGACGACGGAAGGCTCACAATCTCAGAAAACGGTCAAATAATGGTAAGAGGTTATTCTGAAATTGAACTATCCAAATTAATTGCTTATTTATCTCGCAACTTGGCGAAAGCCAAAATCTGGGTCGAGTCCCTCCGACAGGAAGTAAAACTCCTGAAAGAGGAAGCCGACTCGAGATCCTTGACTGAGAAAGTTCAAGAAGGAAACTCCACTCAAGTTGAAAAGCTTGAGAAAGAAAATTCCTCCTTGAAAACTCAAGTCAAGGAGCTCAGAGTGGCTTTAGAACGATTCACTTCGGGTTCCAAGGGTCTTGATATGATCCTTGGAAAACAGAAGTCCGTTCTTAATCGGTCAGGATTAGGGTATCGAACCAAGTCTAGACAATGGTCTTATTATGCTGTATTGAACCAACCTAGAGCCAAAATTCAAGCATGGGTCCCCAAGCTCTGTTTGAACAACCAAACTGGACCAAACCAATATTGGATCCCCAAGGACAAGATTCACATCTTGCCTAATCATTATCGAGGCTATAGTCCAGGGGGAGCCAATTTAAAAACAATTTTCATAATTAGATAAGTTTTTTTTCATATTTCTTTAATTTTATTGCAAGCTTGCTTGTTTATTTCCTTCTGCAATTCATTATGCTTGGACCTAGGACTGGTTAAACTAAGGACAAAACGACTTAATTGAAATTTGAACAACATAGTATTAGGTGGAGGTGAGATGATAGTATGTTAGGGAAGCCATTTTGGTGGAACCAGCCGAAGCTATCGATCCAAGACCCAAACTAATTAGACCAAAATCTTTCAAGAAGTAACTTGAAGTGAATTTTTCAATAAAATGCTTTGTCAAGGAAAGGGTTGATGATCCAATAAGGCTACGGCCAAAGAAGGCCTAATGTCTCGCCAAGACCTGGAAGCCAATTATTGAAAATCAAATTCACTTTACTATTGTCAGATTTGAATCTAACATAAATTTCAATTAATCTTAGACTCAAACACTTTTCAAAATCAATAAACTTAAACATAAAACTTAATAATTTTTTTTAAATTTAATTCAAGTCTTTCAAAATTAACCTTGTTTTTCAAAATCAAAATCTGTTTTTTTTAAAAACCTGTCTCACAAAACCTATAAGGTTAACATGATTGATAACACTAGATTGGGTGAGACAGACTAGGTTGTGAAAATCAATTTAAGCTATCCTTAATTCAAATTGGATCCAAATCAATAAACACTTTATGTGTAGGAACATAAAGATTTAGACCAATGAATGTTGGATAACAGATGCTCCAGACACATGATTGGAGACAAATTGAAATTCACCAAACTCAAGTTCAAGAACCTAGGCTCAGTAGCATTTGGCAACAATGATACACTCAAAGTCATTGGGTCAGGTAACATTGAACTCAAATCCGATTTTGTGATTAAAAAGGTACTGTTGGTTGAAAATTTCAAGTTTAATTTGTTTAGTATAAGTCAACTATGTGATACTGGCTATGTAGTTACATTTAGCAACTCTGACTGCCTAATTAGAAATCTGCAAGACTCAGAAGTCATGCTTAAAGGTACTAGAAAAAATAATGTGTATACTATCAAGCTACCTTTAGCACCTAATGCCTCTTAACTCAATTAGAAGAATCCAACCTCTGGCATAGGAGATTAGATATACAAATATTAGACTAATATCTAAAGTTACCCAGCTTGGTCTAATTAAAGGGTACGAAAAATTAAGAACTATGAAAACACAATATGTAACTCATGTAATCAAGGTAAACAAACCAAGTCTAATCACAAGTCAATTCAATCAGACTTAACCCAAACCACACTTGAGCTCCTTCACCTTGACCTATTTGATTCATATGGAGCCAAGTCACTAAGCGAAAATCGGTACTGCTTAGTTATTATCGATGATTACTCTAGTTTACCTGGATTAGGTTCCTAAAGACCAAGGATGAAACTGTTGGTGCAGGCAGCACCTAAGTCAAACCTGAGTTTTGATAATGGCAAAGGGTTCAGAAGTTAAGATATTATTGTGATCTAACTTGTTCACTAAGGGTGCAGGAAGAAGTCCTAGGTACACTAGGCAAGAAGTCCTGGCAAGGGGCTAGGCACCGAAGACCTGACCGGAAGTTGGGCAAGAAGACTTGATCGGAAGTTGGGCACGAAGTCCTGGCAAGGGGCTAGGCACCGAAGACCTGACCGGAAGTTGGGCACGAAGACCGGAAAGTAAAATTAAGTTTAAATTTTAAAAAATTAAGTTAAGTTCAAATTTTAAAAACTTAAATTAAGTTTGAATTTTGAAAAATTAAATTAAGTTTGAATTTCAAAAAATTAAATTAAATTTGAATTGTGAAAAAGTTAAATTAAGTTTGAATTTTGAAAAGTTAAAATTTTAAATTAGGTTAATAATTTAAAGGTAAAATTAATTAGGTTTGTTGAGTTGGTTAGGTTGGACTAATCCTTTTAAGTTCTAAAAATCTCACCCATTTTTAAGTGACAAAATAGGGAATCTTATCTGTTTTGTAAGATGTGTTAAATTTTATCTTTAAATTTAAGTGAAATCAAGATTTGATCAAATCCTGAGTTAGATTAAAGTTTAACAAGTAGTAATTTAAAAATATATTTTTATAATCGACTTCCAGATCTTAACGAGGCATAGGGGCCTTTTTGAGTATCGGAACAACGACCTTTTCCTAGACAAAACCTTTTAAAGAAATTATATTTTTAATTTACACTTTGAGAAACCCTGGTCTAACTAGTTGAGGATGTGATGAGGTAGCTTCGGCTAGTTCCACCAGGTTAAAAAGTTCAAATAGGGTACTCCTTACCTTACCTGACTCCTTAGACATGCTTTTCTAACGTACTATTAGCTTGCCCCACCCTAATCTAAGTTGTGTAAGTTTCAATCAAGTGTAGTCCTTAACTAACCATTTCTAATCCTAAGCACAGTGATTTACAAAAAATAAATAAACAAGCAATCAAACAATTAGACAAGAATGCAAAGGTTTATCTAATAATAGAAATTATCTTTCTATTGGATTTCCCTACTTAATTTGTCAAGCTTAGTTTGGGGACTCATGCTTGGACTCAGGTGCTAGTATGATTCACAATTGAAAAGTACGATCAACGTGAGTTGGTTTTATACCCAAGTTTGGATCGGTTAAGAACGACCTTTTGTTTTCCAAGAATCGTATCAAGATTCATGGAACGCAAAGTGAACCGTTTCAGGGTTACTCTAAGTTCCTTGACTTGAGTTTTCAGAGAGAAATTCTCTTCCTTAAGATGTTGGACTTGAGTAGAGGTTCCTTCTTAAACGGTCTCAATTAGAGAACTCGAGTTAGTCTCCTCCTTAAGGGCTTTTACCTCCTTTTGGAGGGACTTAACTCACATGTTGGATTTAGCCAACTTGCGAGATAAATAGGAAATTAAGTCATAGAGTTCAAGTTCAAAGTAGTCACTTACAGTGAGTCAGCCTTTTTTGACAAGGAGATCGATCCGTTGCTTTGCTCCGGCTCCGCTTCTAACTTGCACTCGGTGTCGAGTTCGTCTTGTGCCATTAGTGCAAGAAGGTTTGAGTGGGAAGTTCTTCCTTGTTTGACTCCTCCAAGGAAGACTCGTCCATATAACTTGAAGCGCCTTCTTTCGTCGTTGGTTCTTTGCTTCTTTTATGTTGAGGCACTGCGATTTGAAGTGACCATTCTTATTGTAACAGGATATCTCCGTCTTGTTCTTCTAACTAGTGCTTGGTTCAGTTGGATCATCCTTTGACTGAACCATTTTCTTTTTCTTCTGAACCTTGCACTTTTTATACATCCTCCGAACTAGATTAAGTAGTTTGGTGTAATCAACGTCTTCTTCATCAGACTCCGAGTTGGAGTCAGACTTGGATTCAGGTTGCTAATTTTTCTTCTTGAGTTTACCTGCAACCAAAACAATACCTCTCTCAGCCGGAGTAGCATTAGTTTGTTCATGAAGTTTGAATTCAAAGAATAACTTATCTAATTTTATTAACGAAAAATCCACCATGGATGCCCACAAGGTGTTCCTTGGAATGAATTTAGTGCATACCTTACCAAGTCACAATTTTCTACTTTGTGGCCAATCGCATGAAGGTCGTTCATCAACTCCTAGATTCGAGCATGTAGTTGCGCAGTAGTCTCCCCTTCCTGCATTTTCATATTATACAGTTTGTTTAATAGCAAGTCATGCTTGCTTACCTTTGTGTGAGAGGATCCTTCGTGGAGTTTGATAAGTTTGTTCCACAATTCCTTTGCACTATTAAAGGGGTCGACATGGTTGAACACTTCTATGGTGAGACCGTACTGGAGGGTTTGGGTTGCCTTGGCGTCTGCTTTTATTTTCTTCCTTAGAGCAGAGTCTTAGTCGGTGTATCCTAGAAGCTCTCCTTGTTCATTTTGTGGAAGGTCAAGGGTGGTTTGGATGATTATCCACATGCCCACTTGAGTTTTCAGGTGGACCTCTATACGGCTCTTCCAGTAACCAAAATCCTCTCCACTAAAAAGAGGAGGACAAGCGGTACTGTAGCTTTTTTGTTGAGCCATCGATTAAAAAGAGAGATCTCGTAAAAACAAAAATGATAAAACCTGTCCCAAGACTTGGTATTGGATTAGCAGTATGTGAGGAATTAAAACAAGAAATATTCTCATGTGGTGTTGTACCAACTTTGAGTAATGAAAAAACTTTACGAACGGAAAAGTATCAGAAAAAGGTAACAATACCTTTTCTAATTAATTCGGAAAGCACAAATTCGAACAAAAAATGGATCGAAGGGTGGTTTCACCCATTTTGAGCAACCCCCACTCTGATACCAATTATAGGATCAGAAGAGCGATAGGGGGAGGGGTGAATATCGCTTTTGAAAAATATTTTAAATTAAGAGTACGCAACAGAAATTAATAAGCAAAAACAATACTAATACTTTTGTTTTTTACTTGGTTCGGAGTCTTGTGATAACTCCTACTCCAAGGCCCATAATCGTTGACAATTTATGTTAGGCAATACTATCAATCCTTAATAAGTGAGTACAATTGTTACAATGCAAGAGAGATAATAAAAGTAGTAAAGAATTATACTAACAACACAAATATGATAAGATCTAAGTACGTCGTTGTCGGAGCAGTATTTCGTCGAGTTTGAATCATTTCGACGCAACACACGATAGCACAAATTATGAGAGAATTGATGTCGAAGCCTTGTGGTGGAAGAACCCCTATATAGGGTCACTCGGGGTCCCGCATAGCCATCACGGGTGCCCGTGTTGCTGCGATCTGGCCGCTGCCTCATCCTTGCTCGGTCAAGCCTTATCCGCACTCGGGAGCCTGACTGCTCTTGGGCACCTGTGTTGCGACGTGGAGCCTCCACTCAACGTGAGCCAACTCAGTCAAGTCGTGCCCGAGTTGCTCCCCCACAGGCACTCGAATCCCTCTTGGGCACCTGTGTTCTCAGGCACCCGAGTCCCTCTTGGTGCCTGATTGCCACTAGTAGTCCTTTTTTTGCTTCAACACAGTGTTAGTACAATAGATAATATGCAAAAGAAAATGCATACAAATGATAGCCCGTGCTGTTCAATCCTGATTTTTAGGTTTCAATCGAAATCCTAGGTCAGACTGACACCTACTTTTCTCTCTTTCGAGGAATGCATCCTTACCTACTCCACTTAGGAGAAGTTACATTTTTGCCAACCAGAACCTCTAGTTGGACTTTTGCTCGGCCTCCAACGACTCCGGATCTCTTGACGCTCGTACCTTGACCCCCTGTACCTTGACCCGTCTCGACTTTTGTCCATTGTGCTCGCTTTGCTAAGACTTTTGCCCGATCATCCGGATTAGGGCTTCGGTGCCTAACCCCTGGTCAGGTCTTCGTGCCTTGCTTCACTCACTAGGTCTTCGGTGCCCGACCTTCGATTAGGACTTTGTGCTTAACTCTGTGTTAGTACCTTTGCGTCTAGCTAGGGGGAGGAGTGAATAGCTTCTCTTCAATTGTTTCTACAAATTGTTAGCGGAAGTACAAGAAAAATATAGACAAAATAAAAAACAATTAAAATAATGTTAACTCCCTTAATTTACTTGGTCTCCACCTCCTTCCAAGGATCCACACAACTAACCAACTAATCTCCATTATGCTCTTCTCCTTTTCAAATCAATCTTAAAGGTGGATAAACCCTTACAAGATGATCTCTTCCTCTTACAAGATATGAGTGATTTTGGAGGAAGAAATTGAAAGTTTATAAGCTTGGAGATCTCAAAATGTACATGGAAAAAAAATGAGAAGATCAAGTTATGTCTTCTTCAAGCTCTGAAATTTGCTTTTGTACTTCCCTCGACATCAATCGACTGATAAGCTTCAATGGTCATTGTAAATTTCATTTGATTTTCTGTCATCAACCTACAATGGTAACATATTAGTCGACTGGGACCTGACCCAGTCGACTGATTTCTTTGTTGGTCCAGTATTGGTAGTAATCGACCAATCCTCTTATCAGTCGACTAATCTCTTTGTTTGATGTACCAGTCAACTATTCCTCTTATCAGTTGACTGATACCTCATGAATGTGACATTGCTGCCCGTAGCCTAGACTTATGCCATCAAACATCTTCCATCAACCATGCACCCTTAAGATGCTTCCGAGCCCTCGACTCTTTATCCTTATGCTTGCCTTGAATAGCTTCCCTCGGCTTTGTCATGCTAAGTCTTCTTTTGCCAAGAGACCACACCTCTGGGACTTCATCCGCCAAGATAATCTTCATGGACTTCCCTTGCCAAGTCTTCATACCCGGACTTTCCTTTGTACTTGCTTACTCAATTTTCATGTTAGATCACTAACATGCCTAACTTAAACTTATTTAACCAAACATCAAAAGTAAATAATGCTTGGAGCATGATTGCACCAACACTCTACAGATCAAGACTTCGTGCCCAGTTATACTAGGACTTTCCTGCACACTCAGTGTAATTGATTAGAATACAAAAATACACGTAACTATGAACCCTTTGTCATTATCAAAATAAGGTTCGATCTGGTACTTTTGACACCAACACATAGACCTTAATGCCTATACCTAAAGTAGGCCATGGAGGTATATATATATAAAAGAGAGGATGCATGGTAGCCATGAGAGGCAGGAGCATGTTTCCTTCAAATAATTGGGCATAGATGGACCAGTGTTGAGTTCATTTGGTTTATCAGTCAATTTAATGAAAATACATATTTATTTTCCTAAAAAAACTTAAAGAACATCTTTTATTACAAATACATATTATTCAATATTATTATATTTTTTAATGACATATATATATATATATAATCAAAATATAGAGATAAAATATGTATCTAAGGATAACTACTCATTTTCTAATATAATATCATATTTGATTAATGATATGTGATTTGTTGAACAATCAAATTCGCATTTAAAAAATTATTGATCTCAATATATTTAATCAAATTGATGTCTGAGGGCTTGGATATAATTAGAAGAATTAGACGAGCACATAGGAGCTAGTTTTATATCAATTCGAGGTCGTTTGGTGCATAGTCGATTTTGTCCAAAACTATCTGATAGACTAAACGAATTGATTGATGGACCAAAGGACCTTGAATTAACATGAAACTAACTCATATGTTTTCGTCTAAGTCTTCTGATTATATTCATACCCTCAAATATCAATTTGACTATATATTGAGAACAATAATTTTTTAAATACGAATTAGATTATTTAAAAATTTTAATTCATATTAAAAATTGATTCCTCTCTATATATTGTTGGATATCATGTGAATGGAAAGGGAGGTGTGGAGGAAAGAAGCTCCTTGATGAGTGGGACTTTAGTCTCACATTGGGAGTTTCTAGTGAATGGAAATGGAGGTGGAGAATAAAGACACTCCATTGTGAGTGGGACTTTAGTTTCACATTGGGAGTTTTAAGCCATAATTGTTGGTTTATATTATTTCACAAGCATGTTAGTTGTGAACAAATGCAAGTGGAGAGACTCTCTCTCACGTGTGGGTGCGCAGGGGGGTGCAAATCCAAGGCCAGGATTTGTACTGAACCAAGTGAACTCGTGTGTGTGCACGACCTGCGCGTGTCGAATGTTCGACCGGTCGGGGCAAAATTTGTCCAAACAGATGAACCAACATTTTGCCATATTTTTTGCTCAAATATAACTGAAATCAGTAACCCCCAGACGTTTGAATCTGACCCAATTCAGTCATAAATTACTGCGGGGGTCTGAGCCTATATAAAGAGGTTGTGACCGAGAGCAAAAGACAGACAAAGAAGAAATTATCTTCCACCGCTTCCCGACCTTCCTTGATAGCGTTCGGGTACTTCCTCAGTTCACCACGAGCAACGAGTGTCCGTTGTGCCCATGGTCCCGTTGTTGTATCTTGAGAGACAAACATCCATTGGAGCCTCGAAGCACCGTCGGAGGAGGACAAATTTGTTTCAAGGGAACTACGCTGTGCAGGCCTCAGCAACTTCCTAGTCGGGAGACGTCCGACTACTGCTCGGGAGCTCGGGTGATACTGCTCGGGAGCTCAGGAGGTCTTAGTCAGGAGACTCCGCTCGGAATTCTAGCTCGGGAATTCAGCTCGGGAGACCTGGTTGGGAGCTCGGGTGACACTGGTCAGGAGCTCTGGTCGAGAGCTCGGGAGGCCTAGTCAGGAGATATTGGTCGGGAATTCCAGCACGAGAGACTGCACCCTGCATAAAAGGGAATCTCGGACCACTCAATAGATAAGCTGAAATTTGTATAATTTCAATTTAGTTTTCTTAGCTCCCTGTGAAAAGGAGCATTTCCTCCAACATATATTGAGTAAAATTAATGTTTGAGTGATGAGTATAATTAGGAGAAGTAGATAAACACGTAGGAGCTAGTTTCATGTCAATTCGAGGTCGTTTGGTCCATCAACTGATTTTGGGTAAAATCGACTGATGGACTAAACGACATTAGATTCACATAAAACTAGTTTCTATGTGTTCTTCTAATTCTCCTGATTATACGTAGGCCCTTAAATGTCAATTTGACTTAATATATAGAGAGCAATAATTTTCTAAATATGAATTTAATTATTTAAAAAAACCAATTCACATTCAAAATGTCACTATTGTCAATATATTGGGTTAAATTTATGTTTGAGAGCATAGATATAATCGGGAGAATTAGACAAACACATAGGAACTAGTTTCATATCAATCCCATCAGTCAATTTTGCCCGTCCTTCCGCATGTTTTGGGCAAAACTGGCTGATGGACCAAACAATCTTGGATTGATATAAAACAAGCTCATATGTGTAAGACTAATTCTTCTGATTATATGATCATACACTCAAACGTAAATTTAACTTAATATATTGAGAGTCGTGATTTTTTGAATACAAATTAAAATTTTTGAACATATTCGCATTCAAAAAATCATTGCACTTAATATAGTGGGATCAAATTGATGTTTAAAGGTGTGAATATAATTAAGAGAATTAATCAAATATATGGGGACTAATTTCATGTTAATAGAAGATCGTTTGATCCATCAGTCAGTTTTAGGCAAAATCGGCTGATGACCCAAACGACCTCGGATTAATATAAAACTAGCACTTATGTGTTTAACTAATTCTCTTGATTATATCCACATTCTCAAATATCAATTTGACATAATATATTGAGAGTAGTAATCTTTTAAACATGAATTTGATTGTTTGAAAATTTTAATATGCGTTCAGAAAATCACTATTGTCAATATATTTGGATTAAATTTATGTTCGAGGGCATGAATATAATCAGGAGAATTAGAGGAATATATAAAATCTAGTTTTATGTCAATTCGAGATCGTTTGATTCATCAGTTAGGTTTGGGCAAAATCGGTTGATGAATGGGCAAAACTGACTGATGGACCAAACGACCTCGATTAACTTGAAATTTGCTTCTATGTGCTCGTCTAATTCTCTCGATTATATTCATGCCCTCAAATATAAATTTAACCCAACATATTGACAATAGTGATTTTTGAACGCATATTAAAATTTTTGAACAATAAAATTTGTGCTTAAAAATCATTACTCTCTATATATTGAGTCAAATTGATATTTGAGGACATGAATATAATAAAAAGAATTAGACAAACACATCGAAGCTAGTTTTATGTCAATTCGAGGTCGTTTGGTGATTAGCTACCATCTCAGATTTTCCTGATTCAATTCTCAACTATGACGTATTTTGTAAAAATTTTCCCTCCAAATGGGAATAAACCCGAGACGTTAGATTACTTGACCGCCCACCGCCAGCACTTCCCGATTGACCCTGGCGATCGGTAGAAAATTTTCATTATATCGAGATCGATCATCTGAGATTCGACATTACCTAATTTTATTAATTATTATTTTAATTTCGAAATTTAAAAACTAGTGAAATATCGATTCAATAAATGAAAAATATAAATTGATTAAGAATAAAATTAAAAATAAATAAATAATTTAATAATTTTAAAAAGCTAAGCTTTCTATATAACGTTGTCATTGAGCCGGAGAGGTTCGGGTGCCGATAAGGCTGAGTCACACATCTTGAATTCGTTGACTGACGAATAAGCTGACTTAATTATACAGCCACCAAATTTGACTTCAGTTGTGGTCTTTCCTCGAGGCACTGACCAACCTCAAAGGCAACGTTGATTAATGATCCAGTAGTCGCCAAGGAAAGTGATGCCACTTTAGTCAAATTGATTAGTCATCGATTCCATGCTCAACTATCCTGAATTATATATATATTTTTCAAATACAACGCGCTATCATGAATTTTATAATTTTTTAAAACGTATAACAATAGAATATTACATTCTTGACTCGTCCATCGTAAATATATTTTAATTTATCCTAAAAATCGATAAAGGATTACTTACTGGTCACAACAGACTAGATTGGCATGATACTACCACTGTATTACACAAATAACAATTTGAGAGCATGGATTCAAACTACACAGGAATCTTTCCACGCTCTCGATCAAAGCCGACAACATCCAACGCGCATTAAATTCAACATCCATCGCAGTGGCTTCTTCAGTGGAGACAGCTGCGTGGGATCGAAGCCAAAATCGTCGTCGTCCTTCCCCCCTTCCTTCGTTTCTCCTCCGAACATGACGACGCTGATCCTTCTCCTCCTCCTCAACTTCCTCTATCCTCCCACAGCAACAACAGCAGCGACGGATGCGCAGGCCCTGCTCGACTGGAAATCCAGCTTGTCTCAGGCCGACTCCCTCGCCTCCTGGTCACTCAACTCCAGCAGCCCCTGCCGGTGGCATGGCGTACGCTGCGGCCGCGAGGGCTACCGAGTGGTGGAGATCAGCCTGCCGGGCGCCAGCCTCAACGGCACCCTCGACCACTTCGACTTCCCTTCACTGTCCCACCTCAACCGCCTCGACCTCAGCGACAACCTCCTTGTCGGACGGATTCCGGCTGAAATCGCCGCACTGTCCAATCTCACCTCCTTAGATCTCAGCAGCAACTTCTTCAACGACTCCATTCCTCCGGAGATCGGGCAGCTGCAGCAGCTCATCGACCTCCGTCTCTACGACAACAACATCGGCGGTCAGATCCCGTACCAGCTGAGCCATCTGCGCAAGTTGCAGCATTTTGACCTTCAGTTGAATTTCTTGGAGACGCCAGACTTCTCCGACTTCTCTCCCATGCCTTCACTGACCTATCTATCGCTGGGCGTTAACAGCCTCGACCAGCAATTTCCCTCCTTCATTCTGAATTGCACCCAATTAGTCTACCTTGACCTGTCGCAGAACAATTTCACGGGTTCAATACCCGAATCTTTGTTCACAAACTTGGAGAACCTTCAGTTCCTCAATATCACAATCAATTCCTTTCAAGGTCCTGTTCCTGATTCCCTGGCCAAGCTGAGATGGCTCCGAGACCTTCGTCTCGGGGCAAACAAGTTCACCGGAGAGATACCGCCCGTCCTTGGAACCATCTCCGGTCTTCAAATTCTTGAGTTATACAATAACTCGTTGGTTGGCCGAATTCCTTCTTCTCTAGGTCAGCTTTCATTCCTCGAACGCCTCGACCTGAAGTTTTCAGGATTGAATTCCACAATTCCTCCTGAGCTGGGAAATTGTACTCATCTCAACTACATTGACCTATCCTACAATCAACTCACCGGAGGATTGCCACAGTCATTCACCAAATTCTCCGAGATGAGGGAGTTTGGTATCTCCAGCAACTTTCTTTCCGGGGAGATTGTACCGGGCTTCTTCTCTGGTTGGCCTAATCTCATATCATTTCAGATTCAGAACAACACGATAACAGGGCAGATTCCGCCGGAGGTTGGATTCGCAACCAATTTGACGTATTTGTATCTCTTCACCAACAGCATTTCTGGTCAAATTCCACCCGAGATTGGGAATCTGGTTAATTTGATCGAGTTGGATCTGTCGGTTAATTTATTGACAGGTCGTATTCCTGCAACGATTGACAACCTCCATCAACTAACCTCCTTGGTTCTATTCTCCAACAATCTCTCCGGCGGAATCCCCATGGAGCTCGGGAACATGGCGGCATTGAAAATACTGGATCTTAACACCAACCAATTGGAAGGAGAGCTCCCTCGCAGCATAGCATACCTTCGTAACCTCCAATTCATCTCAGTCTTCGACAACAATCTCAGGGGCAGCATACCGGAGGATCTAGGTCGGCATGGTCTGATTAGTACGGTCAGGTTCTCCAACAACTTCATGTCTGGAGAATTGCCGCGCGAGTTATGCAGAGGTTTCGCCCTCGATGTGATCACGGTGAACAACAACAACTTCTCCGGCGAGCTGCCGGCTTGCTTGCGCAATTGCAGCATGCTTTCTCGAGCCCGGTTTGAGCTGAACAACTTCAGCGGCGACATTTCGAAGGCATTTGGAGTGCATCCTGAGCTGGTCTTCTTGGACCTCAGCGAAAATAACCTGAGCGGTACGCTGTCACCGGACTGGGGGCAGTGCAAGAATCTGAGTCACTTCTATGTCACCGGCAATAGTATCACAGGCAAAATCCCGCCGGAAATTGGCAACATGACCAAACTAGAGGAACTTGGCTTGGCCTCCAACTTTTTGGATGGATATATCCCACCCGAACTTGGGAGCTTATATTCGTTGTATAAGCTCAATCTGAGCAACAATCTTTTATCAGGTTCCATTCCTCTGCAACTGGGAGCTATATCTCATCTCGAAAGGGTCGATCTGTCGGCTAACGACTTCACTGGTCGAGTGCCTTCCGAACTCGGCAATCTGCAAAGGCTTCTCTTTCTGGATCTAAGCAAGAATCATCTGTCTGGAGAGATACCAAATGAGCTCGGCAACTTGAACTCCTTGCAGATTCTGCTAGATTTGAGCAGCAACTCTTTGTCAGGAGCTATACCTTCCAATCTTGGCAAACTCACAAAGCTGCAAAAACTCAATGTCTCCCACAACTATCTCTCTGGTTCAATTCCATCAGCTTTGTCCGGCATGTTCAGTTTGGAATCCATTGACTTCTCTTACAACAATCTGACAGGACCAGTTCCAACTGGGACTGCCTTCAAGAACGTCACCTCAGAGGCGTATGCCAGCAACTCAGGACTTTGCGGCGATGTGGCGGGTTTACTTTCTTGTAGTAACTCTTCTAGTGGCAGTTCTCACAAGGGCCACAAAAAGAGGCGCCTAATTGCCATTATTGTGCCGGTGCTAGGAGTTCCGATCTTGGCCATCGCTCTTCTGCCGGTCTTGCTTGCTTGCAGAAAGGAGGAGGAAGTGAAGAGTGAGACGGAGAGCTCTAGCCATTGGGCGAAATCTGAATCTTTGATATGGGAAAAGGAAGCCAAGTTCACCTTCCTTGACATAGTGAATGCCACGGACAACTTCAACGAGGTGTTCTGCATCGGGAAAGGCGGCTTCGGGAGTGTCTTCAGAGCCAAGCTGTCGACCGGAGAAGTGGTTGCCGTGAAGAGAATGCATGTTGCTGGCGTCGGAGATGTGCCGGAGATCAACCGTAAGAGCTTCGAAAATGAGATCAGAGCTCTGACAGAGGTGAGGCACAGGAACATAGTGAAGCTGTATGGTTTCTGCATGAGGAGAGGATGCATGTACTTGGTGTACGAGTACTTGGAAAGAGGCAGCCTTGGGAAAGCGCTGTATGGGGAGGAAAGGAATAGGCAGTTCGACTGGGTAAAGAGGGTGAAGGTTTTGAAGGGGGTAGCTCATGCTTTGGCCTACTTGCACCATGACCGGTCACCGGCGATCGTGCACAGGGATGTCTCAGTGAACAACATCTTGTTGGAGTTGGATTTCGAGCCTCGAATAGCTGACTTCGGGACTGCCAAATTGCTGTATCCTGATTCTTCCAATTGGACCGGCGTTGCGGGATCCTACGGCTACATGGCCCCAGGTATTAACACTTGTCATCCTAAATTTAAATTAAATCGAATTATTCGATTTTGAATTGACTATTCATTCAGCCCTACGTACGTTAACTAATTCATAACTTCTACTTTGTTAGTATGACAACAATTTGTTGCTGCTACTTTTCAGAATTGGCATACACAATGCGAGTCACTGAGAAATGCGATGTGTATAGCTTTGGAGTTGTAGCACTTGAAGTCATGATGGGGAAACATCCTGGAGACCTCATCGCCTCGTTGGCTTCCCTTTCATCATTGCCAGAGGGTGATTTGTTCTTGAAAGATGTACTTGACCAATGCTTGCCTCCCCCCACAGGCCAGTTAGCTGAGGAGGTGGTCTTCCTGGTGAAGGTGGCATTTGCATGTGCCCGAACTGATCCTGAGTCTCGACCTTCCATGAGATCTGTGGCTCAGGAGATATCAGCTCGAACTCAGGCGTATCTCAGTGAACCATTCAGAACGATCACTATCAGTAAGTTAACTAACTATCAAAAATGAGAAGAAAATAGGAGTTTCCATTCTGCTAGGAGTTGCACGTCTAAACAATCTCATCTTTGAATTACAACATACTATAGGAAACCAAATTTGTTCAGGAAGAAAGATCCAAAGATTGTGTCAGAATTTCATGTTAATTAATATATTATTAGTGAAAGGAATAGTAAATTAAGTCCTAGTAATTGGATTGTTTTGGTTGTATTATATATTGTGATATTTGTAAATAATAAAAACTGAAGTTGTTAAGGAATTAATTATATTTTACTGCTTTCTATGAGCATATTCCTGTGATTTAGGCCGACGATATTAGGCCGTCTAGGATAAGCATTATCACATTTTGCTTCAACAAAGATGAGAAAGTTTCTTATATGGATCTCTATAGAATTCATCAAAAGATAGATTACCTTGCCCTTACACAAAACGAATAATTCATGTTAACCCTTCTGTTCCCAAATTTTCATTCTTTGTTTACTTGAGCTCTGCATAGCTTCAAAAACCTACATCTTTATGAATTGTGAAGTTAAACTGTTGAGATCTTCTCTGTTCTCAGCTGCATAGGGAGATGAACTGATTTTCAGTATGGGTATGAGTAAGTCCTAATCGAGGAAGATGGATGACACGAGAAGGGTTCCAAGATCAAATGCTCATCCACAACTTAATTCTCCCTCAGTGATGATGAGGAAATCTTGCTTTCACTCATTCTTCTAAAGAATATACTCAAATTCTTTCTGAACTCCTATTCAGCTTTGATAAGTGTTGCAGTTGAAGGGATCTACTTCTAACATCTCACACTTTTCTCCAACTCAACTAAGACCATGCTTACTCCCCTCTAATTATGTTAGACCACTTCTTAGCTGACATCAACTAAGGCATGTGACATCTATTCCAAAACCTATAAATATGACTTTGGATAATCGAGAAGGAGATCTTTTTGTCGTAGATGGAGAGAGATCTATCACAACTCACAAGATCAACTTAATTAGGAAGTCCAGCTCAGCAACACTAAACTCATCTTGGGAGTTCGACATTTCTCCCCTTAGTCAATTGTACTCCTAGTTAATCTATATCATGTAAGACGTGTATACTGAAAGACATGAATTTTTTTATATGAACATCTTCATTTTGAAAAGAGAATCACAACTACACTAGGTGCCTGTTTACATTAGTACATGCATGAAGTTCAATTATTTTGCATTGAAGATAACATGGTGTGTGGTGTCACATGGAAAATCATGTTATCAGTTCCTTGTTTAGTATAACTAGAGGCCCACAACCGAGATGGAATTGGACACTCATCAGGATGGTTGTAGTGTAATTAGGTGTGGTTGGTCTTGACCATAGAATTACACTAGTGTGCTTTGAGTACATTGAGCAGGACCAAAACTCGAGGTTATCCAATTTGTACTGACTCGATAATTGGATAGGACCTCAGATTTTATTATGGAGTATGATCCCTTAATCCCGATATAATAACGGGCATATATTATTAATTATTATTTCTTTGATTTGCCAATGAGCGAGATCTATTCTGTTAGATCGATAGGCCCGGTAAGTTGGGAGATAATATTAATAATATGATGTGCTGTTGATTATTAACGGAATCTGTGTCCTAGTGAGTCGGGTTGATGATGCCCCTTGATGAGCTCGAAAGGTTCATCATGCTAAACCCTGCAGGTGGATTTGATCCGGCATGATGATAAGGTGGAGTGGTACTAGTCAAGGACTCAGAGATTAATTAATTTGAATTGTCAGTAATTTAAATTAATTAATGGGCATTCAAGATCTTAAACACGGGGGGATGGACGACTCGTAATATGTGGAGCCCATATGAAAATATGGGGGTTGGTGAGGAATTTTAATTAAGATCCTTTAGTGGAATGTATCTTAATAATGGATCAGGTTTAGATCCATTAGTGGGCCAAGATCCAACTCCTCCTCTTGGTCCCTACCTTAGCCCTATATATATCCCATAGGAGTCATGAAACTGAGGCTAATGAATTAATCATCCAAGACATAACCCAAAGCCCTAATTCTCTCCCTCTCATACTCTCTCTCCTAGGGATCCTAGTAGCCGGTGTCCAAGGGAAGGAGGTGGTGGCGCAAGGGGTTAGGGAAGAGGAAGAAGACTTGGTTTTCTTCCTCTCCTCTTGATCCTCTTCTCCTCTTCTTCCCAAGTGGAGGCGCGGCAGCAAGGTTGGAGAGGAGGTGAAGATCGCCGGCGGTGCAACTTGGGTTGCTCGGCACTGGAAGTGGAAGAGAGGGAGAGAGATCTTGCGGCTTGGACTCTCCTTGATCCTCTTCCTTCACTCTTCTTTCCTTCGGTCGGTGTTTTTATGAGGATGGACAAGAGGTCGGCGGAGCAAGGAAAGAAGGGGATGTGCGCCGGAGGTGCTCTTCTCGGTGAAGAAGTAGCCGACGCAAGGATGATGTAAGAAGAAGACCTTAGGGTTGGCATCATATCTCTTCCTTCTTTCTCCCTCCTTAGGGATTGCTAGGGCATGCAAAGGAGAAAGTATTGCTCTTTCTCTTTTGGCCGGTGGCAGCGAGGTGGAGGGAGGAGGTGGCGGTCGGAACCCTAAGGACTAGGGTCTTGATTGCCACTTTGGAGAGGAAGAGAGAAGGAGGATTAATTGGAGGCCTTGGTGATTCCAGTTCGCGGTAGATCGTCATCTACATGACGTCCGCGAAAGGTATAATTCTTTCCAAGCTCCATTGATCATCCTTATGTCATACATGTGCTTGTTTTATTTACCTCGTCATTTTATGTGTGTTAGTTTATTAATTTAATTTCGTATCATAGCCATTAATTTACTAACTGGACCCCAACCATAAACACAAAAGCCAGCGATCCACTCGTCGCCTTTTCCGCGGTCGAATGGTCGAGCAAATCACAAGGCCGATTTTTGTAATTGACCGAGTTGTGATTTGGATCGTTCGATACGGCATGAGATGGTCATAGAGAGACGGATCTCCGTTCGGATTAATTTTTAATCTGTAGACATGGAGAGGTCTCTTGGATCAACCGAGTATTCGCTTAGGAAACCCGTCAAACTATACCCAACGTATCAATCCTAAACCTCATAGCTATTACTTATCTACACCTAACATATTGACCATGCATGAAGCATATTCCTTTAGCTTAATTCTATAGATATAACTTCCATTAACAATATAGTAAAAAAGTTTAAACTCATTTGTTAAACCTAACCTTAACATATAATTCAATCATGCTCTAAGCGGTTGTCTTCCACTAATATGTATTTATATGTTTGACAAAAGGATTTTAAGTTAGTTTTTACCATGGAGTTTGCAAAGCCTTGGTTGACGGAAACTTTGTGAGTGTGCTTTAAATTTATCTCACATTATTATTGATCTATCACTAATACAATTGTACATTTAAAACCTTTTATACATTCTAATAGTTATAAATTAAATAACAAGATTGATAAAAAAAAAGGCGAGTAATTTGATTAATATAATGCACAATCACAAAATACTAATTCTCATTATAATTGGATTGACTATAGGATAATATCATTGGCAATTTTCTATGTTCATTATATTCAATTACTCATATACCTCATATTGAATGATCACAAATGATCTTAATGTTTATGTTGGGACAACACCATAGTGAATATATTAGTGATGTTATCATCGATAGGCACTCACTTTGTTGCGACATCTCCATAATTAACCCCTTGATCAAGTAAAATTGTTTGAGAGTGTAGGTCGATTATTAATTTGATTGTGATTCTTTAGCATGCAAAATGACTCTATTGTTATCGCAACACACTATGATAGGATCAAACGTATGCTAAACTACTCTAAATTCTACAATAAACATGATTATCCAAACACATTAGACTAATTTTAAAGATATTGTTAAGCTTAGTCGGTCCAATTTATTAGTGCAGGTAGTATCAGATAATCAAACTTATATTTTGATGTTGAAAAATAATTTAAAGTTAATCCTAGGTAATTTGATATATGTGTTAAGTGTGCAGGTCACTTAACAAAAAATCCCTAATAGATTGGGTGAACCAGATACTAGGTAAAGGTAGAGGAAATTTAGATGGGTTGATGAGCCAGACGTCTGGCAAGATATACTTGATGGGATTTCAAGTCAAAGGAAGTCCTAGAGGGTTAGAGGATCGAACTCTTAAGTACAGAAAAACTCAAACAAGTCAATTGGACTAAATGTTTAGCAGACAAGAAAGTAAAATAGGTAAGTGTGGAGTGGTCCTTCTGAAAAGATGGCCGTGAGGCATGTCCTAATCTTGGGACAAAATTAGGCATTCATTCGACTAAGAAATCAATCCGAATTTCGAAGTTGAGACCCAACTGTTGTTTAACTATCATAATTAGAACATGCATTGTTATAATTTGTTGTGCTAACTCTGTTTTCATAAGGTTCACTTAACCAAAAGGTAAATTCGATCGACCGGATGGTTAGGGCGATCGAAAAAACGGTTACCAGAAAAGTTTGAAGTGGCATTCTTTGTTGAGTAGGTAGCAGACATGTCGGATAAACACTATTTTGATGACATGGTAAGGTATAAGTCTCGAAAAGCTAAATAGTAGAAGATAGACTTAAACAAAGCTAACGTGTGATAACACATGTGACGCAACAAGTACCAAACTCAAATAATTACGAAATACCTTTTATGCTAATATAACATAGAGATGCCTCGAACCGTCTCTCACAAGGAATGTAATTGTAGAGTAATAAACCTAAGATCCATTGTTATTGCTTTTGAAGTTTTGTGTTGTAACACGGGCCCAGGGGGGTGGGGGTGGTTTGGATTTTGGGTTCTGAGAATACAAAATGAAGTAAGTAATGAAATAAAATCCTAATAAATGAAAGACAATGCAAGTAAAGAAAATCTAATCTAATCTAAGCTATTATGCAAGGAAATTAACGAAAACATAAAGTAAGAAATTAATGAAACTGAAATGCAAAGAAACCTAGAGCAACTAACAAACCTAATCATTGAAATGAAGAATGACCTAACACTAACATTCAAACGAAATAAAGAATGATAAGAATTAAAAGCCTTGCAAGAAATTAAACTAACTTAAATGCAACAACCAAAGCCTAACTATTGGAAGAAACAATTCATCAAACACATCATGGGCATGAATCGAATTAACCTAAACATGGGAGATCAATTTAAATACAAACGTTCAACACTTAATACTCAACAATCAACACATTTAAATCAACACATCAAAAAAATCAACCACACATAAAGAAATCAACCAAGTGCACATGAATGACTAGAGCCTTTCCCTCGATCTTTGGATGGATGGCTAATGCATGCAAACCGCAAATATACGGTGAGGCTGTTAAGTAATAAAGATCGAATTCCTAGGGACTAACAAGTAAGTACTAACCTATAAATTAAACTCGATCGTCTGGACCAAATCAGAGGTTGTGGATATTGTGATTTGAATTCCTAAGGAAATAGGAATAAGGCAGGAGAAAAGACAGTAGAAACTTAGTCGGAGAAATAGAGAGATCAGTTGAGGGGCAGAGACTCACAGTAGGAAGGCAGAAAAGGGATCTTGGAATCGGTCAGAATGAAACAATTTTAGGATTTTGGTTTCACTTTTACACTAGCTAACACTAGGGCGATGTTTTGATCCATGTCCTCAATGTTAATTTGTGTAGGTAGGTCATCCTAATTTATTTGATGTGAACTTGTGAAACTATACCGAGATACCAACCCTAATCGGCACCTATTTCAAGAGGTTTACAGCTAGGGACCGCAACCTAATGAGGACTCTATCACAAGATCCCATGACCCCTAAGACCCTCTCCCTACTATGTGTGGGTGATCGTGCGGTCGAAAAGAGGGGGGTAAATTACCCCTGCAAAGATAAAACTATCTTTTGTCTTGCATAAACAAAGATGGAGGCTAGTTAGCACAAATAGATAACATAAGCAAATATAGATTAAGAACGTAAATAGGAAAAGGTAAAGGCATAAACAATTACTTGGTTTGCAACCAGTGATGGGTATGACTTGGCTGGTTTCCTAAGCGAATACTTGGTCGTCCTTGAGAGACCTCTCCATGTCTACGAATTAAAAATTAATCCGAATGGAGACCCGTCTCCCAACGACCATCTCGTCATCGTATCGATTGGTTCAAATCACAACTTGGCCAATCTCTAAGATCGAGCCTTGTAATTTGTCTAACCATTCGACCGCGAAAAAGACGACGAGTGGATCGCCGATTTTTGTGTTTATTATCAGGGCCCAATTAATTAATTACTATCTATGATTAACAAATAATCAAAACAATTAATTAACATACATCACATAAAATGATAAAAACTATAAGGAGCCAAGGAAGAGAATTATACCTTCCTTTATCTCGTAGCCTTCTACCTTATGTTCCTCCCCTCCTGGATGTCGTGTGGCCGACGAGCTACCGAGAACCGAGATCACCAAGGTCCTCTAAAAGATCACTTCTTCTTCTCGCCAACACAAACCCTAACCCTAGGGTTTGATACCGCTGGCAACACCTTCCTCTTCCCTTGCGCCACCGGCCACCGTGAGCCACCCAAGCCCCGCCGCCCCAGCAGTAGACCTTGAGAGGAAAGTGAAGAAGAAGAAGAAGGAGAAGAAGCTCCTTCTTCCTTACTCAAACCGGCCAAACAACTCCCTCTTCCCTATCCTTGCGCCGCCGTCGCAAGCTCCCATCGCCGCCTCTCCTTCGCCGGCCACCACTCCTCCCTCGCCGCACACCACAAAAGGGAGAAGAGAGGTCCCCCTTTATCTAGTAGTGGTCTCCTACCGAGAGGATGAGGGAGGAAGAAGAAGGAGAGAACCCTTTCTCCTTTGTCGTGACCTAGGAGAGAGAAGGGAGAGAGAGGAGAGGAGAGAGGCCTTGGGTTGATGAATTGGATGATCAAGCCTTGGTTTCTTGATCCCATAGGGTATATATATGGCTAAGATAGGGACCAAGAGGAGGAGTTGGGTCTTGGCCCACTAATGGATCTAAAACCAATCCATTAATGAAGATACATTCCACTAAAGGATCTCCATTGAACTTCCTCACCAACCTCCATATTTACATATGAGCTCCACCTATTATGAGCATATTATCCCCCTGTGTTTAAGTATCGAATATCCGTTGATTAATTTAAATTACTGACAATTTTAATTAATCAACTTCTGGCTCCTTGACTAGCACCACTCAACCTTATCATCATGTCGGATCAAATCTACCTGCAGGGTTTAACATGATGAACCTTATGAGCTCATCAAGGGGGCATTATCATCCCGACTTACCAGGACACGGATTCTGTCAATAATCAACGACACACCATATAATCAATATTATTTCCCAACTTTTTCATCAAAATTTTTTTTTCTTTCATCAAAAAAAAATAATATTTCCCAACTTACCGGGCCTATCGATTTAGCAGAATAAATCTCGCCCATTGGTAAATCAAAGAAATAAATATTAACTATATGTGCCCGTTATTATACTAAGATTTAGGGATTGTACTCCATAATAATCCGAGGTCTAATCCAATTATTAAGTCAGTACAAATTGGATGACCTCTAGTTTTGGTCATGCTCAATGCACACAAAGTACACTAGTGTAATTCTATGGTCAAGACAAACCACACCTAATTACACTACAGCCATCCTGATGGTTTGTCCAATTTCATCTCGGCTGTGAGCCACTACTTGTACTATGCAAGGAACTGATAACATAATCTTCTGTGTGTCACCATACACCATGTTATCTATAATGCAAAGTAAAGGACTTTTATGCATAAACTAATATAAATACGCATCTGTGTTGTTGTGATTCTCTTTTCAAAACGTAGATGATCATATATATAAAAAGAACAAGTCATTTAGTATACACATCTAACAATCTCCCACTTATACTTAAAGACTTTGCTGTTCTCTCACTGCCATACATCTGACCCCCATATCCTCCACATGCCGGTCAAATGCTCTTGCTTGAAGAGCTTTAGTGAAAGGATCCGCCAGGTTGTCCTCTGATGCAATCTTGGCGACAGCTACTTCTCCTCGCTTTACGATTTCTCGTATCAGGTGGTACTTGCGCTCTATGTGTTTACTCGCCTTATGTGCTCATGGTTCCTTCGAGTTTGCAACTGCACCACTGTTATCACAAAAGATTATGATAGATTTGGGCAAACCAGGAATCATATTCAAGTCCATTATAAAGTTCCTGAGCCATACAACTTCCTTGGTTGCCTCTGAGGCCGCCACATACTCAGCTTTCATGGTGGAGTCCGCCACACATTTCTGCTTGATACTCCTCCAAACAATGGCTCCACCTCCTAAAGTAAACACAAACCCTGAGGTAGACTTACTCTTGTCCTTATCTGACTGGAAATTCGAATCCGTATAACCCACAGGGACTAATTGGTCTGTCTGGTAAATTAGCATATAATCCCTAGTCCGTCTCAGGTATTTCAATATATGCTTTACCACAGTCCAATGTCCTTGTCCAGGGTTACTCTGATATCTACTGACCATGCCCATGGCAAAGCAGATATCTGGTCTCGTGCATAACATAGCATACATGAGGCTTCCTACAGCCGATGCATAAGGAATTGCCTTCATTTCCTCTATCTCCTTTGATATTTTCGGACACATCTCCTTGGATAGAGGAACTCCATACCTGAAAGGTAGAAAACCCTTCTTGGAGTTTTCCATGCTAAAACGAGCCAGGACAATGTCTATGTATGAAGCTTGGGATAAGCACAACATCCTTTTTTGGCGATCCCTTATGACCTTAATCCCAAGGATATGTCCCGCTTCTCCTAAGTCCTTTATATCGAACTGTTTGGACAACCATACCCTTATGTCTGATAACACTTTGACATTGTTATCAATTAACAAAATGTCATCTACGTAAAGTACAAGAAACACCACTACATTTCCGTCACATCTCTTATATACACATGATTCATCTGGACTTTGAATAAATCCATATGAATGGATTACTTCATCAAAGCAGATGTTCCAAGATCACGAAACTTGCTTTAATCCATAAATGGATCGATTAAGCTTGCACACTAGATGCTCTTTACCCTTTGTAACTAACCCTTCTGGTTGTGTCATGTAGATGGTCTCCTCATGACTTCCGTTAAGGAAAGCTGTCATGACGTCCATCTTGTTGGGTTCTCCCGGCACAAAACAATAAAAACGCAGTGGAAACAAGAACCCACGAGCGATCCATGTGAAAGAAAAACTCGTACAAAGCTATCTATCTAATAGATTTATCTACTGTTTATACCTTTGAAGCGTGCCATTCGGTTATCCCGCTCGTCCAAGATGTGCCGGATCTCTTGCACGTTCAAACATCCGTGCCTCTATTCGTATCCACACAGACACAATCTCTCAACTTCGGGAGAACTACCTTAGTTGTGCTAGCAACTTGAGGTAGCTCGAAAACACCAAGAACCTTACAGTAGGGTTTCGGCCAAGAGTGGAGGAGAGGAAGAAGAGAAGGAGGGAAGGGGAAAAGCTAAGGCAAGAACAAGGAGAGATCATCCAAAGTCACAAGGCCCTCTTTTATAATCATCCCATGAATATGAAGAGGTTTGTGTTTCTTTGGCTTCCCAATAAAGAGCACATCTTTTCATGTGGCTCTTCATCCTTTCCCATACAAGAAAAGAATCTTTTCATCCAATGAAAAGAGACTTTTCTCTTTCCTCCATGCAACTCCGACCGGGCCTCTCGGGCTTCCGACTCGGTCTCCCGACCAAGTCTCCCGAGTGGCGAGCTCCCGACCCAGTCCGTCGAACTCCGACCCAGTCTGCCGAGTGCCGACCTAGTCCGCCGAGTTTCGACTCGGTCCGCCGAGCTCCGACTCGGCCCGCCGAGCTCCGACTCGGCCCGCCGAGCTCCGACTCGGCCCGCCGAGCTCCGACTCGGCCCGCCGAGCTCCGACTCGGCCCGCCGAGCTCCGACTCGGCCCGCCGAGCTCCGACTCGGCCCGCCGAGCTCCGACTCGGCCCGCCGAGCTCCGACTCGGCCCTCTCTCGAGTTCCCAACTCGAGCCCCCCCGAACTGACCTCCCGAGTTCCCAACTCGGGCTCAGGTCTCCCGAGTTCCCAACTCGGGCTCAGATCTCCCGACCAACTTTCCCGAAGCATTGTGTCCTTTGTATGTGACCCAATAGGTTCTCGTGACGTTGGCAATGCGCCTAAACACTTTAGACACATAAGCAATGAGCGGCATCTAGCAATGCATCATTGCTACCCAAGTAACAAAAAAAGTCGAGATCCGACTAAACCTCCGTGACTATGATAGTGTATGATCTTGTCCTTCTATCCTTGATATCTAGATTGACCAATGAGGCATAGACCGTGTCATCCTCAATCAATCTTGTGTTTCTTGATCCCTGAGTAGACTCACTCAAACAAATGAGCTCAATATCTCATATTGACTCATTTGAGCATGGTCATGCGTTTTAGTAGTCCTACTCGATCAAGGGGCCCACAGATATCACTCCCGTCATATGGGAGGGATAGATCCCATCTACATCACTCACATCCCTCCGCATAATTCATTACATACCCAGTGATCGCCTTTATAGTCCACCTTGTTACGGGTGACGTTTGACGATACCAAAGTACATAATTCCTTATGTAGGGAACCATAGTGACTTCAGGTCTAAGGACTATTCATACCAATAGTCACATGAGAAAGTCTATGACACTCATATGACAATCTATGAAACTTTCTCATGGCGGGTCATTCAGTACACATTCTCCAATGTATACCCATGTGTCAACTTGATATCACATATATATGACTTGTGAGCTCAAGTCATTAGTTGAGCTACATGCTAGTCTCTATGCATTAATATTGTCCCTGAATATTAATGCTTGACTAGGAATAATTTAGTGTAGTGTTCTCTACATTATCTCACTATCGATTCAACCAATCGATATAATGTAGATAAGAACCTACTACACAAGGACATTATTATACTTAGTCATTCGGCACAGAATACAAACACTACAAGAAAATTGCCATATACCCACGGTAAATTTTAGCTACACACATACAAACTGTGGGTATATATAACATATAGCCACAGATATATGAAATTGTCACTATAAGTTATAGGGACGGATATCAATGCTGTGGGTATTGGATATCTATACCTACACTTATATTTTGCTGTCACTATAATTTTTTTTACTGTGGGTATAAGTAGTGTATACCTACACTTATAATTTATTGTCACTATAAGTTATAGGGACAGATATCAATGTTGTGGGTATTGGATATCTATACCTACACTTATATTTTGCTGTCACTATAATTTTTTTTACTGTGAGTATAAGTAGTGTATACCTACACTTATAATTTACTGTCACTATAAGTTATAGGGACAGATATCAATGTTGTGGGTATTGGATATCTATACCTACACTTATATTTTGCTGTCACTATAATTTTTTTTTACTATGGGTATAAGTAGAGTATACCTACACTTATAATTTACTGTCATTATAAGTTATAGGGACAGATATCAATGCTGTGGGTATTGGATATCTATACCTGCACTTATATTTTGTTGTCACTATAATTTTTTTTTACTGTGGGTATAAGTAGTGTATATACATATACTTATAATTTACTGTCACTATAAGTTATAGAGACAGATATCAATGCTGTGGGTATTGGATATCTATACCTGCACTTATATTTTGTTGTCACTATAATTTTTTTTTACTGTGGGTATAAGTAGCGTATATACATATACTTATAATTTACTGTCACTATAAGTTATAGAGACAGATATCAATGCTGTGGGTATTAGATATATATCTATATCTACACTTATATTTTACTATCACTATAAATTTTTTTTACTGTGGGTGTAAGTAGTGTATACCTACACTTATAATTTACTGTCACTATAACCTTTTTTATAGATATAAATAATATATACCCACACTCATAATATACTGTCACTATAACATTTATATGCGCCATATGTGTGATTTGGTTCGGAGGGTTTGGGTTTGTCCCCAACACCGGCGCCACCGTCTGCGGCGATAGGGGAGGGGTTGAGGGTGTGGTCCTGAGTCCCCTCGCAACCATTGATGATCTTCAAGCTATGAATCGAGGTGACAATATTGTGCTAGTATACATTTTCTTTTGTTGTTCCTATCCCTTTTTGTTTTTGGAAAGATTTCATCAGAATTTGAAACTTCAAAAGGTTAGAAATATCTATCTCCTATCATAAACTATTTATTATGATAAACTTTATCAAAAGGATTATTTAAAATATTAAAATATCATATTAAACTATTTATTACGCCAAAATGTTAGAAATATCTTTATATTATTTAACATCTTAATACACGCACTACAAGAAAATAAGGCTTCAGAAATAGATTTTTAAATAGAAATAAAATCTGTTTTAAATTTTAGTAAATTATAAATAGATTTGCTACGGAATTTCTAATCTGTCTCATTTAAAGAAAATAATACACGCAAAAAAAATTTAAAAGGGAATTTAAAATCAATTAAAAATGGAATGTATAAATATTTTTTTTAAACCAAAATAAATACGGAATAGGAGGCTAAAAATTTGAAACAGTTGTACGATAAATTTTGGAATAATTTTTCTGAATTTTTGAAAATATTTGCAGGGAAAATTGATCCCGTGAAGCTCTTCTCCTCGATGCTACCTCTTCTCCTCGACGCCAGCACAGCAAGTCACCGTCTTATAATCGTCGGCTTGTAGTCACCCTCTCTTCGAGCACGCGAAGCCAACCAAGGTTGCCGACTTGTAGTGTAAAATACGGGTAAAAAAATAAAAATAAAATAAAATGAAAATAATAATAGCAAATAAATGTATAGAATCAAATAATATATATAAATATATATATAGAGGAATATATATAAATTTATATACAATCATCATAAATAGGAGGTTAAAAATTAGAAACAGACGTATGGAAGATTTTAGAATAATTTTTTTTTGAATTTTTGAAAATATTTACAGGGAAAATTGGTCGCGTGATGGACCAATTATGAATTATTTAAGGAAAAATTTGATTTTTGAAATATATTTATATATATAAATAATGAAAATTTTAAATTAGGTTTATAAACCCGTGCCCTAACCCTCCGCCGAACACGACCTTTCGTTTTCCCCTCCTCTCGTTTTCTCCCTCTCGCCTGACGTCGCTACGCTCCGCCCGACGCCACCCTCTTCGAGCACGCGGAGCAAGCCACAAGAGCGCCGTCTCCGAGCTCTAGCAACACACGCGAAGCCCTCCTCTTGCTCTCGATCGCAACGAGTACAAGAGAAGCAGGTTTTCCTCCTCGTCGCAACCACCCCCTAAGCCACCGCCGACGGCAGGTTTTCCACGCAATCCCTCTTCCGTGCGGTTCTCTTCTCCGCGGAAGCAGGCCGACAACGACATCACTCCTTCACAAGCGAAGCCTCCTCCTCCTTCACAAAGCAACGCCACAACTCCTCCCCATAGCGGATCTCCTCGATCCCTAGCCGGACTTTCAGAGCCCAGATTCGTCGTCGGCGCTTCTAGGATCTGATCGATAGATTGGTGCCAGAGGAAGACTGTGAAACCACCGGATTGCTCCTATCTCAGGTGAGTTCTTGGCTTGTGAAGAGATTGGTTATGATGTGGGGTTTTGGTTGTGTAAATCACTTGCTGTAGGAATCCCCGATTACTGGGTAGATCAGGTGGTGGCTGTGGAATAGGTTTGCTCCTTGAATTGTTAGATGTTGGTAACAGTCCAATTTGGATTTAGTATTAGATTGGTTCTGTGTGTTGTGTCGTTGATTTTTGGCTGAGGTGGATCAATTGGGAACATGTAGGATTGGTTCTGTTTTTACAATGTCTTAAGCTTCAATGATATAATATTTTTTCTCTTTTAAGGTGAATATATATACTCAAGATACTGCTAGCTGTTCTTGAATCTCAGTTAAGAAGCTATCTTCTAATGGTCAAGCACACTATGAGTATCAAGAGGAGTTTTCTACTGAATGAGCATTCTTAAACTCCTTGTTATATATTTTATTGTTATTACTTGTGTTTGTCTAGTATTATGATAATGTTGTTTCCTGAAACTCCTTCTTGTCACAAATCCAGATTATTTGTGTCAAGGACACTAAGTATCATATTCGATTACTTGTGTAGTCTCATAGCATGTCGGGCAACCTGGTCCACTGGAGTATAGCTCATATGTTGACTACTATAGACAGAAGTAAGATTCTGATCATATTTTAATCTTTATGATAACATATCTAGCTCTGTCAAATATTATAGTATTTGATAAATACATATCAAGAGGGTACACATCTATCTAGCAATGGATAAATATCGTTGTATTTCCTCTTCCTAAGTGTGATTAATTTACATTTTGTTTCCTTGCATTCTGAAGCTATTTTGATTGTCGTATTTGCAGGTATGGGGTAGATCACACTTACAAGTATGACTTTTTTATGTATATGGTGTTTCAGGATGAAATTAAAAAACACATACCCGAGGGTGAGACATCCCAAGCATCTCAAAGCAAACAAGGTTGCACATTTTGGAAGGATGACTTGCTTTCAAAAGTACAAGGACCTGAAAATGAAAAGAGAGGACGTGTGCGTTGTTTGGGCAAGATTCCACCAGCTAAAAAGTCAAAAACTTCATCATCTACAGAAGCAGATTTGCGTGAAGAAGTTAAGCAGATGAAGGGGTTGTTGACAAATGTGCTAAAATTAATACAAAGTCGTTTGCCAGATGAAGATGTGCAAAATATCTTACAACTTGCAGCTGAACAGGTATGCTAAGACCTATAATTGTGTGTTTAAAATGTACTAGAAATTTAGTTTTTTTTTGACAAAAGCTATGGAGTTTTTTTAATGATAGGTTTTTTGGTGCTATATTGTTATTGTGAAAGACTATTTATTGGTACTAACTTTGTGACATATACTATTTTATTCTATCACACATTTAAAATTTGCATATTTTTTTATAGGTTCCGGATGCTTCAAGTCAACCAAATGATCCAAGCAATTCAAGATCTCAAAGTGTTAATGACGAAGATCATGAATATAGTATGTACTTAATTTTATTAATTTTCATTAAGATTGATATTAATTTTGTTAAATACATACATTAATATTAATATTTTATTGTAATTTAATTTACAGGTGATAACTAGAAGTGAAGGTGCTCATCTTTATTAATCGTTGGTGATTCATGCCTATCACGTTTTAGAATTGTATTTTACTGGCTATGGAAGCATAACATGTATTTCTACTAGATTTTTTGATTCTGTTTATTTGTAATATTGATACCTATTAATTTAGAACTTGTTTTACTTCTAATATAATTGAAGTCTTCTTTTAATATGATTGTTATTTATATATATATATATATATATAAATTTAAATATATAAATTAAATTCTAAATTTTAATTTTTTTACCCAAAATAAAAAATCATTATAAGCTATACCCACGGAAAATTTAAATTTAACAAAAGTGTGGCTTCTATACCCACAGAAAATTAAAAATCATATCGTTATAAGCTATACCCACGGAAAAAAGACTTTTGTACTAAAGTATATAGTGATAGAATTATTTCCGTGGGTAATTACTTGGTGATTATTTATGACGGTTTTTAGTTCTGTCACTAAATCCTCTAGTGATATAATGAAATCCGTAGGTATAAGTCGTGGTATTTTCTGACGGTTATGCGTACCGTCACTATATGTTATACTGACGGCAAAAAAACCATCGGTAAAGGCATACAAAAAATGACGGAAAAGAACGTCCGTGGGTATAGGCTTTTGAGGTCTATACCCACGATTTTCATGCTTTTACCTATGGTTTTTTACTGTGGGTATATGGTAATTTTCTTGTAGTGAAAGTAAGTATAATAACCAAACATGCCTTTATTAATGATAGAATATGATACAAAATGCCCCTAGTCAATCATCACATAATTGACTCTAGGGCTCCTACTAACACATCTGCCATACCTCATAGTCCATATGAGCGGCAATAGATAAGAAAATTCGGATAGACTTGAGCATGGCTACCGGCAAAAAGGTCTCCTCATAATCGATACTCTCTTTCTGAGTATACCCTTTCGCGACAAGCCTAACTTTGAAGGTCTCAACCTTCCCGTCTGATCCTCTCTTTCTCTTATAGATCCACTTGCATCCAATGGCTTTTACACCATTGGGTGGTTCTACCTGCTCCCAGACGTGATTAGAATTCATACATTCTATTTCAGAGTTCATTGCCCTTTGCCAAGAATCCACATCCCTATCTTGGAGAGTCTCGTCATAGGTCCAGGGATCCGGTTCATGTTCACCAGGGACCAAGTCTGAAGACTCTCCCAAAAACATGAACCTCTTAGGTTGTCTATCAACTCTCCCACTGCGACGAGGTACCACCTGTGTATCTTCTGTGACACCCGGTGCAGTGACTTGTGGTGTATCCTTTTATACAGTTGGTCCTAAGGACGGAACGCCCCCTCTTAATTCTTCAAGCACATATCAACTCCTAGGCTTGTGGTTCATCACATAGTCTTCTTTTAAGAATATGACATTCGTACTAACAATTACCTTCTGATCCTTAGGACTATAGAACATTTTGGCCCTCTAGGATAGCCTACGAACAGACGCACTTTCGTACGAGATTCCAACTTATCAGTATCTCCCTTCAGCACATGTGCTGGACTACCTCAAATCCGAACATGTCCTAGACTAGGCTTTCGCCCAGTCCACAGTTCTGTGGGAGTAGAAGGGACTGACTTAGATGGTACCAAGTTCAGTATGTACGCTGTCGTTTCCAGAGCATATCCCTAAAACGAATCTGGCAACTCAGAGTAGCTCATCATTCATCTAACCATCTCCATAAGAGTCCTATTCCTTCTTTCTACTACACCGTTTTGTTGGGGCGTACCGAGTCTAGTCAACTGGGATTGAATCCCAGCCTCTGATAAGTAGGTTCTAAACTCTCCCAAGAGGTATTTGCCACCACAATCTGATCGTAGTGTCTTGATACTTTTACCTCGATGTTTCTTCACATCTGCCTTGAATTCTTTGAACTTATCAAAGCATTCAGACTTACGGCGCATCAGGTAAATGTATCCATACCTTGAATAATCGTCAATAAAAGTGATGAAGTATTCAAAGCAACCTCTAGCCTGGATGGACATAGGACCACACAAATCAGAATGAACTAGTTCTAACACATCTTTGGACCTATACCCCTTAGCCTTGAAAGACCTATTGGTCATCTTCCTTCCAAGCAAGATTCACAGGTCGGGAAATCTTCCATTACCAATGAACCCAAGGGCCCATCTATAAGATGTGTATACTAAAAGACATGAGTTTCTATATATGAACATTTCATTATGAAAAGAGAATTACAACTACACTAGGTGCTTGTTGACATTAGTACACGCACGAAGTTGAATTACTTTGCATTGTAGATAACATGGTGTGTGGTGTCACACGGAAGATTGTGTTGTCAGTTCCTTGCTTAGTATAAATAAGAGGCCAACAACCAAGATGGAATTGAACAACCCATCGGGATGGTTGTAGTGTAATTAGGTGTGGTTGGTCTTGACCATAGAATTACACTAGTGTGCTATGAGTACATTGAGCAGGACCGAACCCCAAGGTTATCCAATTTGTACTGACTCAATAATTGGATAAGACCTCAGTTTATATTATGGAGTACGATCCCTTAATCCCAAAATAATATCGGGCATATATTATTAATTATTATTTTTTTGATTTACCAATGGGCGAGATCTATTCTGTTAGATCGATAGGCCCGGTAAGTTGGGAGATAATGTTAATAATATGATGTACCGATGATTATTGACGTAATCCATGTCCTAGTGAGTCAGGATGATGATGCCCCCTTGATGAGCTCAAAAGGTTCATCGTGCTAAACCCTGCAGGTGGATTTGATTCGGCATGGTGATAAGGTTGATTGGTACTAGTCAAGGACCCAGAGGTTAATTAATTTAAATTGTCAATAATTTAATTAATTAACGGGCATTTGAGATCTTAAGCATGAGGCGATGGACGACTCGTAATATGTGGAGCCCATATGAAAATATGGGGGTTGGTGAGGAAGTTCAATTAAGATATTTTAGTGGAATGAATCTTAATTAATGGATCGGGTTTAGATCCATTGGTGGGCCAAGATCCAACTCCTCCTCTTGGTCCCTACCTTAGCCCTATATAAACCTCATGAGATCAAGAAACTAAGAATTAATCCACAATTCAGTACACCCTTGAGTTTTCTTTCCTCTCCTCTCTCTCTCTCTCCTTGGGCTTGATAGGCGTCGGCGCAAGAAGTGAAGAAGAGGGCTGAATTGAAGCAAGGAAGGAGGTGATCTCGATCATCTCCCGTGCTTCTTCTATCCTTCTATCTCTTCTAATCATCTCTGGGGTGATCGGCGTCGGAAACAAGCAAGGAGAAGGAGAGCAACCGGCGGCAAGGACTTGCGGCGCCGATTGCTTGAGCTGAGGGATTCGGCGGGTTGAGGAGGCAGGAGAAGACCTTTCCTTCCTCCTTTTCTTCTTCATCATCTGCCTCAGGTTCCTCTCCAGGTGTTCTTTATGGCCGGCGGGACTTGGAGTCCTTTGACAACCGGCGGCGCAAGAAGGAGAGGAAGAGGGAGGCGCCGGCCGAAACCCTAGTGGCTAGGGTTTTGTGGTGCTTGCTTGGAGGAAGAAGAAAGGTGGATTTTGGTGGCCTTGGTGATCTAAGATCGTGGTAGATCGTCGTCCACACGACGTCCACGAAGGGAGGGACATAAGGTAGAAGACCGCGAGGTAGTCAAAAAGGTATATCTTTCCCTATGCTCCTTTGTATTTCCTTATGTAAATTTTGTGCCATGATTATATGTCTCGTCATTTCATTTTTAATAATTTATTATTTTGATTCCAAATCTTTATGAATAAATTGTTAACTGGACCCCGACCATAAACACAAAAGTCGGCTATCAACATGTCGCCTTTTTCGCGATCGAACGGTTGAGCAAATTACAAGGTCAGTTTTGGTAATTGGCTAAGTTGTCATTTGGATCGTTCGATACGGCACGAGACGGTCGATGGGAGACGGGTCTCCACTCGGATTAATTTTTAATCCGTAGACGTGGAGAGGTTGTAACGCCCGCTTTTTTTTTTCTTTCCATAAAGCGGCGTTACGTTAACATGAGTAGGGCAGGTAGACATCATAAGACAGCGGAATAACTTTAATCTTATACATACATGCACCTACTACCATTCCTAACATAATGACATGGGAACTTGGCATATTGACTTCATACTTAGCATCATATCATGTCATACTTAACATCATGTCATAGAGTCACATAAGTCATCATTCAAGCACATAAGTAGCAAAGGTAAAGTTCTAGCATAAGACGAGTAAACATATTATTTTCTTGGCCAAGTCACTACCACACACATGCATTCTTGCCCTCCTGCTGCTTCCTTATTGTCCCCTTGCATGATCTACGGTATAAGGAAATAAGACTATAAGCACACAGGCTTAGTAAGACTCTTTCCTACTCACTAAAACCATTCATCACTTAATCATGAGCACATGAAACATTAACATAACTTGGTGCTCTACATAGAACATAAGTATCTAAAATCATTTAGCATGACCTAGTTCTTACATAGTACATGGACATAAGATTTCACTTAACATGGCATGAACATAAGCATAAATAAACATTCTTAGCATGGCATGATATATAGCATAAACGTAAACATAAGTAAACATTCTTAGCATGACATGATACATGGCATAAACGTAAACATAAGTAAACATTCTTAACATGGCATGATACATGGCATAAACGTAAACATAAGTAAACATTCATAACATGGCATGATACATGGCATAAACGTAAACATAAGTAAACATTCTTAGCAAGACATGATACATGGCATAAACGTAAACATAAGTAAACATTCTTAACATGACATGATACATGGCATAAACGTAGGCATGCTTCCTATCATATCATATGGGCATCTTCTTAACATAACCATAAGCATAAATCGTTTACTATCATGCATATTTCTTGACATGAAACATAAGCACAAGACATTATTATCATGGCATAATGCACAGCATGAATGAATGCATGAGTCAAATGCATATACATAAGGATGCTTAACTTTTAAAATCATAATTTTAAATACTTAAACATAATCATCACATCATTGGGGTCCCCGGCTTGTACCACATACATACATCATGTGCGCGCATCCCTAAGTAAATACGAGGTAGCTAGTCTCGACCTACTAGGGTAAGGACAGCATAGTCGGTAGTCGCAGAACCGAGGCGTTCTTAAAGTGCCCATCCCTGTTGCACAGCTTCGGTAGTGCTAGAACCGTGGACAGCATAGTCGGTAGTCCAGAACCGGGGCGTTCTTAAGGTGCCCATCCCTTGGACCCATACTTCGGTCCGGTACAAGCCCATTCATAAAGTAAAATACTTTACATGCTTCATCATTCATAAGACATTCATGGCATATTTAAACATAGCATAACCTTGTTACATGAAGCATGACTTAAAACATGCTTGTCCTTTCATTGTTCATACTTAATGCATAGCATCGTGATGCCTTGAAGGCATGAGCATTATCTTTATTCGTAAACATGACATGCATCTTCTTTCATAAAACATGGCATGCATCATCATTCATAAAACATGGCATGCATCTTCTTTCATAAAACATGACATGCATCATCATTCATAAAACATGGCATGCATCTTCATTCATAAAACATGGCATACATCTTTATTCATAAAACATCATTCCTTTTCATAGTGCTTGCATGATCATAATACATGAGGTAAGCATTGCATTTCATACATAAGCATGGTATCACTACTAGAATTTTTACATTCAACAACACATAATCGACAACGGTTTTTTGATAAAGTGTTGTCTTATGTCAACTTAACAACAGTTTTAGTATTAACCGTTGTTGTTGTTGGTCTATATACGTAAAAAGATAACAGTAATAACAAAATGTTGTCGTATGTATACTCAACGACAATAGTTATAAAATAACTGTTGTCTATAGGCGGGATTTACAACAACTGATGTGATAAACTGTTGTCTATTATGACAATAGACAACAGTTATATTAAACTGTTGTTGTTATATTGTTGTGCTGTTCAAGTAATAAACAAAATCAACGGTGGATATCTAACTGCAAAAAAACAACGAATGACGACAAACCCCTAATCTTTTTTCTTCCTCGCCCGCCAACCCCCCAAACCCCCGACCATTTTCGCTGTTGCAGAAAGATCAGGAAGCCGCCGCAATCGAGCCTTCATAATCGACGATCTCTCGTCTTCCTGGCCGAGTCGCTGCTTGTCCTCGGCGCCTCTTTCTCGAATCCCTAATTCGCAGAAGAAACCGGCGATGTTTGGCGTGGTCTTCCCGGAGCGGAGCTTCCCCATGGACGCGTCGGTGTTCGCGCAGATCGATCCGCTCCACTGGATCCTTGACATGAACTCCCTCGTCGGCGATGCCTACCGCGACGTCAGAGAACTCTGTGTGTTTCTCCTCCCGACCGTGGCTTCCTCCCCCCGGGAAGGCCCTCGCCGTCTACGTTCAGCCCCCTGGTCACCCCTTCCTCTTTTGCGGTGCCATCCACCCTGCCCGCCCATCCACTCTTGTAACGACCCAGAAAATTCTCTTAATATTTTCTGAAAATATTGAGCATGTCTAGATAATTTTCCGAAGGACCTAGAGGCATTAATACGAATATTGGCCTAGGAAATCCATGTTTTCTCATTTAAATTGAGGAAACCAAGTACTAATGGGCCTTATATGGGCTTCCTAGTACTATGATTATAGTTGGATTTTTAGGAAGAATTAGTATAAATATAAAAGAATTTTATTTAGGAATATTAGTACAATTATGGGTAATTGTAGGGGGGATTTTCGGAATTTAAGAAAATAAAGTAATAAAATAAATGAAATGAAAATCAAAATAAAAATAAATGTGCATGAGCCAAAGATTGAACCTTGGACCTCTTATACAATCAAGAATGCTTTGACCAACTCACCTAGCAAGGAATTCTTTTGAGTAATTGAAGTGGAGGTTGGTTAAGAGGTAAAAGGAGGTGAAGGGTCATGGAGAGGCTCTTCATTTGCCTCCTTGATGGGTTATAATGAGAGGAGTTTTGGGAGTTACTTCTTCTCTCAATCAAGTGCATTTCCTCTCCTCTTCATTCCTCATTCTTGCCGAGCACCAAAGGGAGGAGTTCCTTGGAGAAAACTTCACAAGAGGTCTCATCTCTCAAGATCTAAAGTTCCTACAAGGTGACAAGGTCTAGTTGTGGTCAATAGATACCAAGTCCTCTTCCTTCTCCTCTTTCAAGGTTCGAAAAATCAAGAAATCTAAGGTAAGACTCCCTCACCTGTGGTATAATAGTTACCTATGATTTCCATGATTTTTAGCATGATATATGGGTTAGTTTTCGGATTTAATGTTGAAAGGAAACAAAATCAAGGTTCCTATGTTCAAAGGTTTCGGCCACTAGGATTTAAAGGTCTATAAATATGCTAAAAATCATGATAAAGTTATTTAATGTTCCCTTATGATGTTTAGAAGTTAAGTATAATTTTTGGGAATTTTTGGAGTACCCTAGGACACCCTAGAGTTTCGGCCAACATGAAAGAAGCAAAACCCAGAACCTTAAGTTCAAGGGTTTCGGCCACTATGTTTTAAATGTCTAGAAATATGTTAAAAATCATGATAAAGTTATTTAATGTTCTCTTATGATGTTTAGAAGTTAAGTATAATTTTTGGGAATTTTTGGAGTACCCTAGGATACCCTAGAGTTTCGGCCAACATGAAAGAAGCAAAACCCAGAACCTTAAGTTCAAGGGTTTCGGCCACTATGTTTTAAATGTCTAGAAATATGTTAAAAATCATGATAATGTTATTTAATGTTCCCTTATGATGTTTAGAAGTTAAGTATAATTTTTAGAAATTTTTGGAGTACCCTAGGACACCCTAGAGTTTCGGCCAACATGAAAGAAGCAAAACCCAGAACCTTAAGTTCAAGGGTTTCGGCCACCATGTTTTAAATGTCTAGAAATATGTTAAAAATCATGATAATGTTATTTGATGTTCCCTTATGATGTGTAGAGGTTAAGTATAATTTTTGGGAATTTTTGGAGTACCCTAGGACACTCTAGGGTTTCGGCCAACATGAAAGGGGCAAAACCAAGGTCCCTATGTTTATGGGTTTCGGCCACCATGATTTAAATGTCTATAAATATGTTAAAAATCATGATAATGTTATTTTATGTTCCCTTATGATTTTTAGAAGTTATGTATAATTTTTGGGAATTTTTGGAGCATCCTAGAGGCCCATATGGTTCGGCCAACCCCAAGGACCCAAGGGTTAGGGTTGAGTCTTTAACTTCAAGCATATGTTTATGTGTTGCCATGATATAAGGATGATGGATGGTGGTTATGTGAATTTTCACATGGCCTTGGGACTCCACATGTTTCGGCCAATAAGGGTTAATAGGATAAAAGTTAAGATTTATTACAAGTAAGGGTCCCAAGGGCCTTATGGTAAGATGTGATTTATGTTTATAAATGATAGGCCACGTTATGAATGATATGCTATGTTTACATATGATATGCCATGTTTATGAATGATATGCCATGATTATGCATGATATGCCATGTTTATGAATGATATGCCATGTTTACGAATGATATGCCATGTTTATGAATGATATGCCATGGTTATGCATGATATGTCATGTTTATGAATGATATGCCATGTTATGAATGATATGCCATGTTACGAATGATATGTCATGTTTATGAATGATATACCATGGTTATGCATGATATGCCATGTTTAGGAATGATATGCCATGTTTTAGGATGATACGAACATATGCCATGCTCTATGAATGATGTGTACATATGTCATGTCTAAGAATGAAAATGATGAATGACAAGTATGATGAATGAAAGATGATGCTTATGTCTTTAAGGCATAAATATGCTAAACGGCACGGTCGATGGTCGACGGTACGACGGTCGAGAGGACCGGTAAATGGGCCGGTAGACGGGCCGAGCCGTAACAAGTTATGCTATGATGAGTATGCCATGAATGTCTTATGAATGATGAAGCATGAAAAGTATTTTACTTTATGTATGGGCTTGTACCGGACCGAAGTATGGGTCCAAGGGATGGGCACCTTAAGAACGCCTCGGTTATGGACTACCAAAGCTGTCCACGGTTCTGGCACTACCGGAGCTGTGCAACAGGGATGGGCTCCTTAAGAAGCGCCTCGGTTCGGGGACTACCGGTTATGCTGTCCTTACCCTAGTAGGTCGGGGCTAGCTACCTCAGATTTACTAGGGATGCGGCTATGATGTATGTATGTGGTACAAGCCGGGGACCCCAAATGTTATGATGATGATGTTTAAGCATTTTCAAAGTATGTTTTAAAAGTTAAGCATCTTTATGTAAATGCATTCCACCCATGCATTCATACATGATATGCATTATGTTACGATAATGATGTCTTATACTTATGCTTGACGATAAAAGATATGCATGAATGATCTATGTCAGGATTATGTTAAGAAGATGTTCATATGATAGGATAGAAGATATGCCTATGTTATGTCATATAGGTGGATTTTTGTTACGTTATGCTATGCCATGTATTATGCCATGCTACTACGTTTAAGCTTATACCATGTCTTATGCCATGCTAGGGAAGATTATTATGTTATGTTATGCCATGTTTCATGCTATGCTTAGAATGTTAGTATGATTATGTTCATGCCATGTCTCATGCTATGCTACGAATGTTCACTTATGTTTATGATCAGGCCATGGCAAGGGTATGGTAAATATGATGATGTTTTATGTGCTTATTATGAAATGACGAATGTTTTAGTGAGTAGGAAAGAGTCTTACTAAGCCTGTGTGCTTATAGTCTTCTTTCCTTATACCGCATATCATGCAAGAGGATAACGAGGAAGCAGCAGGAGGGCCTGAAATATGTGTGTGATGGTGACTTGGCCCATGAAATCGAATGTGTTAACCGTTTATGCTAAGAACTTTATTTTTGCTACCTATCTGCTCGAATAGTGACTTATGGAACTCTATGATAAGATGTCAAGTATGATATGATATGAACCTTATGGTATGATGTTAAGCATGTTATGATATGATGTTAAGCATGACGTTCATATGTTAAGTTCCATGTCATTATATTAGGGATGGTAGTAGGGGCATGTATATGTAAGGTTTAAGTTATTCCGCTGTAGTATGATGTTACATGCCTTAAGTATGTCAGCGTAACGCCGCTTTTTTTTTTTTAAAAAAAAGTGGGCGTTACAACTCTCCTCTCCCTCCCCTGGCCCGACCCTTCCGAAGAACCCCCCATTCCTGACCCTAACCCTAATCCCCTCCAGCTCGCACTCACCTCCGCCAAGATCGGCATCTCGGTCGAGGACATCGCCTCCCTACCACCCGTCGCTGATGCCGGCGCGGAGAAGAGGGCCGAGCGCCTCGCTCTTAGGGTTGGCGAGAACCTCTTCAATTTCATGCAGTCCTTCTGCGGCATTCTCGTCGTGCCCATGGATATCCTTGACCGTTGGTTCAAGAAGTTCCAGGAACGAGCCCGGAAGGATCCCAGTTACCTCAAAGATTTCGCCTTGTGACAGACAGGTGAATGTCCAATCCCAAAGGTGCTTCTTTTTGCAAGGATCTCTTTCCTTGATGGTATCGCGTTTCATGCTATGTTTTGGTTGCATCTGTTTGCTTGAATTGCGCTTCGTAAGTCATTTAGTAATGCATATAATTTTTCTATTAGAACATGGAAGAACATTGCTAATTATCTTTCAAAAGGGAGTGGCCTGATATCCCATAACATTCAAAAGAGAATGAATCAAATTGTTGGACAGAATACTCGTGTGCTGTATTTTGTCTGACATCCTCAAACATTTAATATAGTGATCGAGCAACTTGATACAGTGGTACGTTTTTTTAAGTCAAGTCTTATGAGTTTTTACCGAGCTCAAACAAGTGACAGAGCTATCCTTGTAATTTAAACTATGAATTGTATAAATAAAATTTTTATATGTATAACTAAAGATTCTAAATTTGTAAGATATAAAGAATAACAAATAATACTCTATATGTATTTGTATTAATAAATTAAATAAATAAACACTAACATAAGTGAAATATCCAAATCTGAGTTAACCTTCCTTTAAGGTAATCACTCCATAAATATTTCATTAGTCATGATGTAGAACTGAAATCATTTACTTCCTAGAGCAGCAATCACTCCATTATTGCACATCATAATTAATTTTTTGAGAGCAGCAATCACTCCATTCTTCCTGGCAAGGTTCGTCTCCACTCTGTTATCACGTCTCCACCTATTTTTCTTTAAATCCTTTTGTGCTCCTCTTTGGCGAGACTTTGACGATATTTCTTCATTCATTTTCTTCTTTCTGTTATTAAAAAGATGATATTTATTTTTGAACTCTTTAGCTTTGAAATACGAGACTTTTGTCAGTTGCTAATGCAGGTCATGCTTTAATTACTCTTCAATTTGTTTCAAGTGGAAGTTAGTGATGCTATGTTTTGCACTTTAGTCTGCTTAAGTGCGATTTGAGTGTGATACATACTGTACGCCTTTCAGTTGCATATGTATAAAATTAGCAAATTTCAGGGATACAGTGGTACATTCACAGTGGCTTTGGGTAGATTAGTAACTCTTGTTTAATGTGTACCATTATGAGGTTATTCAACGAATACATATTCCTTAGCGCCAAACTGAGAAAAGCTAAGTTTAATATAGTTGGTGTTTGGAGAATCAATTGTCTATAGAACAGAATTGGTATTTGAAAGTCATGAGCTCCTCTGAAACGTGGTTTGCCTATGTTCCATGTTGTCGAAGCAGTGCCAAATTTCATTTTTATCATGCTTATTGAAAAATTTGACTTTTATATCTGTTTTTGTTTTGAATTACAGAAAACATGGCGGTCTATTTCCTGATTTTGGAAATTTTGAAGATATATTCCCTATAGAATTTCTTGTTCCCTTTCTCTGGCATTCGAGGGTTTTGTTTTTTACTCAATGTATCCTCTTTGTAATGTGGTCTGTATCTACCTTCTCGAATCTCCTTCCCTAACAAAGATAAAAGACTCGCAAACACATCTGGCACTGTCTAATGATGATGGTCATTTTTCGTATAGACTTGCTGGTCAAATTATTTTTTGGTGCTCTTCATCTCATGCCCATTTAATGATGTTCTACTAATACTAATAATACTAACAAGACTTGACATTTTTATTCTATCTTGTATTATATATTGGTATCTTTAATGGAAGCATCTTAAGATGCTTTTGGTAAGTGTTAAGGGTGAATCAAGCCATTCATTTCTACTTGAATAGAAGCTTTGTACCATTTATCTCTCATCTTCTGTTCAGAATGGAAGCTGAAGCACTTCTTTTTCATCCCCTTTTTAGGAGTGTTATCATCGGTAGAGTTTATGAATAGTTCCTTCTGTGAACTTCCTTTTGTAGTATATTTATTTTTTTGCTTCAATGGATCAATAACATTCTTTCATCAGTTAATTTGCTTATTAATATTAGATTCTTTGAATTTTTCTTTCAGGGAAATGCCTCGAAAAGTCAGTTATGGGCTTGACTATGATGATGACTATGACACTTTTGATGACTATGATTATGAGCATGAAGTAAAAGTTGATGGGTACGATGACTATGAAGATAGTAAGTGATATTCTTTCCCTTCTTGGTTTGTGTCAATTTGATGCAGTTCATTAGGCAATCATTTTTGTGTTATTTTGCCATGGATTTGCATTTTGCAGCTAAATATCTTCCTTATAATTAACTTAAATCTTCTAATATTCCTTTTTTGGTTTACACATTACTCCCTGGAACAGATGTGACATCTCAGCTTAGTAAGGATGGCAGTAAGCATGGAATCTGGCAATGCCCAATTTGTTCATATGACAATGATGAAACTTCATTTTGTTGCGACATATGTGGCGCTATTTATGTCTATTCTTCCACTTATGGCAAACAAAAAGGTGTGTTAAAGTTTTTGAATTAAATAGATTTGTATATGCGATGAGATTGCATAACTTGTATAATTCTGTGCTTCAAGATAAGGCAATTACAAGGACTCGTGGAAGATAATACTTTATTATTCACTCGTGGAAGATATTACTCGTGGAAGATATTACTATTTATGTCTGTGCTTCAAGATAAGAGCGTTTTTTATGCACTCTCGGTAACATCATGATTACAAATAAAAAATCGTTATATGCATTTAAATGTACTTGTGTTAGTACAAGTTGGATTAAATTCGCAAGATAAGCAAGCCTGAGGTCTTATGATATTTGTTTTTTGCAATGCCTGAGGTCTTATGATATTAGTACAAGTTGGCTCCTGTTCCTGATCTCTGAGAAAGATTAATTTTGCCTAGTTGATCGCCACATTCGTTATTTTGTTGCTTTCAACCCGCTCTTAATATTATGCTTCTAAATTTTCCTAATAGTAGTTCTCTATTACAACTGAAGAAGACTTTTTTGTTCTTGTATTTCTTTTACTCAATCAAATTAGATAATTAAGCTGTGATGTTGTGTGCTAAGACCTATGATTCAATTAGCTCAGCTTCCTAGATTTTCTTTTCTTGAATACATTAGTAGATTCGAGGACAAATGAGAGGAGTAAGACTATCTTTGGGCATTTGACCATCAGTTGCTTAATTGACCATTTTTTGCTTCTAAAATTTGATCAAAAAACATAAGGAAAACTTAGTTTATGTTTTTCAATCCACATTAGAATTACCCTTTTTCTTGAAAAATAAAAACAAATGTAACTAATATTTATCTCCCCTTTAACCTTTTTAAATCTATTTTCCCTGTCTAATTGATATCTTGTGAGCATGTTACCAAACTACTATAGAAAATGCATTAACTTTTTTACTGGCGGACTTCAGAATATGCTTATTAACTGATAAGTTTCTTCATGCATATCTACTTACTTGGAATTATAGGGGTGGTCTGATAGATGTGCTTTGTTACACAATGTGATGTTCTCCGGTTACATTCTTAATTGTTTTTTTCTTTGGAAAATTATTTTCTGAATTAGTGATTTCTGTTTTAGATTTTAGACAATAATAATATGCTGTTCTCAGAGATTATTGTTTGATAAGGGAGTCGTAACTAGTTTCAAACATACAGGTTAAGGCTGTTGAAGTGGCAGGATGCGATTGGATTCATGTAGATGTGATGGATGGGCGTTTTGTGCCAAATATTACCATAGGACCTCTGGTTGTTGACGCACTGCGCCCGGTGACAGATCTTCCATTGGATGTGCACTTGGTATTTTCCTCCTCTGCTGCAATTTTTAATAAGCTTCAGATTCAAAGTTATAACCACCACCTATTTGTAAATTTTATATTTGAAAATTGGTCACCACTGTATTCTATTTCTTTTTTAGTTGTTTAAAAACCATTGCATTACCATGTTTTCCAAATTTTAGATGATTGTGGAACCTGACCAACGAGTTCCAGATTTTATCAAGGCTGGTGCAGACATTGTGAGTGTTCATTGTGAACAGTCATCTACAATTCACTTGCACCGGACAATCAATCAGGTAATCAGAGATTAGTCTATCTCCTAATTACATTGGAATGCCATGAAACATCAATACTTTGATAGTTCATTTATTGGCTACTTGTAATCTAATTGATTTTCTCTCTAATGTAGCTATTATTTCTGTCAACTGTTTAGGCTTGCCTAAAGATATAATGTTTCAAATTTCAACTTGTCTTTGGAACTCAAGACAAGGGCAATTGTCAATGTGACCTACCTCATTCAGCACTTAGTGTGTTTCTTTCTTTAAAAAAAAACAACCTTTAAAAGGTGATCCTAATCATGGATCATCAAATTTTGTTCTTTCCTTATATCCCATTTTACCATTATTATTAGTATCTCACAGCTCAGTCTGTTGTCATGAATACTATTGATTAAATTCACAAGTTGAATTTTATGATATTTGTTCTTTGCAATGCCTGAGGTCTTATGGTAAAAATTGCATTCATTGGTTTTTTGTTATCCAAGCTTTGTATGAAATGAATCCAAATGTTTTTGTATTCAATACTTTCCTTTTTTTTCTTCATCTGTATTCCCCAGCAACCCGTTCTGGTAACATGCTTTATCCTATTTGATATCAATTTGATTTTCTGTTATAGACAAAGCTCTATCTACATTTTCCTATCAAATAACAATCTCTGTTATCTTTGTTTTACATGGAGCAGGCCATCAATGAGAAGATTATGTCGCTGGACTTCAGAAACTGTTTCACCGAGATAGAGACTGTAGATTCACAAATGTCATACCAGAGCGGGTTGCTAATTGTAGTCACTGGATCATTTACTGGACAGGATAATATTCGGAAGAAATTATGAACTTCATTGTAAGTTTAGTTGGGTCAGAATTATGAACTCTTGTAATTTGGGTCAGAAGATACTTTAGTGGTTTCGTCTTTAGAAAGGTTTTTGGACAAAAGATACTTTTGTGGTTTCGTCTGTAGAAAGCTTGTGGTGGATCTTTATTGTAAATATGTTGATGATGTTTGATATATATAGTTTTTGTTTCGAGGTTAAATTATTGCCTTTTAATTGAAAATATAATGGAAATATCTTTGTTGTCAAATTGGTATGAAACTGTTGTGGAACAGTGCAAACGCACAACAGATTTTTTTAAAGCTAAACTGTTGTTGTAGATAAACGGTGGCATACGACAACACAGTGATAAAACTATTGTCGAATATAATAAAAGACAACGGTGAATATGACATACGACAACGGTGATAAATTGTTGTTATTGATATACGACAACGGTTATCAAAAACTGTTGTCGAATATAATAAAAGACAACGGTGAATATGGCATACGACAACGGTGATAAACTGTTGTTATTGATATACGACAACGGTTAATAAAACTGTTGTCAAACTGTTGTCGAATGTGATATACGACAACAGTGATTCACTGTTGTCGTAGACCCCCCTTTAACAACATGGCCTTTAACAACAGTGGTATTTGGCCTACGACAACAGTGATTCACTGTTGTTAAATGTATTTTTTCTAGTAGTGTATCTATCACAAGCATGCATAGGTAGGACTTCCATAAACATGCTACCTACTATCCAAGTGCATGGCATAGAACATAAGACATTCGGGAATAAACCCTATTCAGCATGACATCTAATCATAAACATACAAACATGAAACATGGTGCTTAAGGTTAGGGTTATCGGTAACTTAATTTCTACCACATGCTTGAACCTTTATACATATTTCATAATAAACCATAAACCATCATTCATCAAACCCTAACTCCTCCCAAACCCTGGTTACCTTGCTTGGCCGAAACCTATAAGGGAGAAGTTCCATCATTCAATGACATGTAAGGTAGCATAAGGAAAAAGGAACAACCATACACTACATCTAAGGCCATAAGAAGCCATTAAGGCTCATGATTAGGGTTTACCCTAACTTTTAGCCCTATTTTTCTAAGGTTGGCCGAAACATGTAAGGGTCATGGGTGCATGAATAAATTCATAAAATTTCCAATTAATCATCTAACACCTTGCATACCATACCATAGAAGTCATTAGGACCCTTACTTGGGGTAAGCCCTAACTCCTTGCCCTAGAACCTTCTTGGCTGAAACCCTTAGGGTCACAAGACCTTATGAAAATTCACATAAATCCCTTCAACCTCCCCTTGTATCATAAGGGTACACAAGGTACATAATTGAAGGGTTAAATCCAACCCTAGCCATGGAATCCTTATGATGGTCCCAAACCCTAAAGGGTCTTAGGGTACTCCAAAAATTTCCAAAAATTATATTTATTCTATAAACATCATGAGAACACATTAGAAAGCATGATTAAGATTTTTAACATCATCATGGACCCAAAAACCCTAGTGGCCGAAAGTCATAGGGGTCCAAATCATGGTTTCTTCAACATCAAACCCAAAACAAACTTTATATTATGCTAAACATCAAGGAGAACTATTATACCACAGGTGAGGGAGTCATACCTTGGTTGATCTTGATTATAGACTTTAGATTTGGGAGAAGGATGAAGATCTTGTTGCCTCTTGACCACCCCTAGCCTTTGTACCCTTGTAGAAGTCTTGGATCTTGGAGATGGAGCCTTAGGTGAACCTTTTCCAAGGAAGAATCCCCCCTTGGGGTTTCGGCTAGGATGAGGAAGGGGGAGAAGAGGAGGGCTTGGTGGATGAAAAGAAGAGAAGTAACTCCCAAGTATTGAGTTATCTCCCATTTATGCTCAATGAAGAGGGCAAATGAAGAGACATGGTGCCTCCTCTCATGCGACTCTTCCTTTCCCCAAGCCTTAACTAAAATCCACTTCATTCCCTCATAGCACTCCCTTGCTAGGTGAATTGGTTAGTGCATGCATGGTTGTACTAGAGGTCCAAGGTTCAATCCTTGGTGCATGCACTAATTTTCTATTTTATTTTTTATTTTATTTTCTATTATTTCGAAAATTCCTTAAAAATTCTCCATAATTATGTTAATATTTCTCATTAAAACCCCTTTATATTTCTATTAATTTTTACCTAAAATTCACCCATAATCATGGTACTAGAAAGCCCATATAAGGCCCATTAGTGCTTATTTTTCCCAATTTAAATGAGAAAACATGAATTTCTAGGCTAAAATTCGTATTAATATTTCTAGGTCCCTCAGAAAATTATCTAGACATGCTCAATATTTTAATGAAATATTAAGAAAATTTTCCGGGTCGTTACAGAGGTCTCTCGGATCGACCAGGTATTCGTTGAGGAAACCTGCCAAGCCATACCAACACCATCGACTATCAACCTCTGAATCCTACTAAGGTTAATATGACCAAGCCTAAGGTGCCAAAGATATGTCTGGTTCATTTTAGAAGGCTCCTTTCTCTTATTTGTTGGTATGGCTTGGCGGTTTCCAAGACAACCACGGGTCGTACTTGAGAGACCTCTCTATGTCTACGGATTAAAAATTAATCCGAATAGAGACTCGTCCCTCTAACGACTATCTCGTCGTCGTGTTAATTAATCCAAGTTACAACTTAGCCAAAACCAAGGTTAAGGCCTTGTAACTTTCCGGATTAATTAACCGCGGAAAAGACGACGATTGGATCGCCAATTTTTGTGTTTATCTTCGGCGTCCAGTTAGTTAATTATTTTCCATGATCAATAATCAAAATAATTAACAAACATACATAAAATGACGAGGCAAAGTAACATGACACAATCAGACACAACATAAGTAAAACGGAGCTCGGGAGAGTTATACCTCGCCGTTTACCTTGCAGTCTTCTACCTTATGACCCTCCCCTCCTGGACGTCGTGTGGGTGATGATCTACCAAGACGCGGAGTCTCCAAGGCACGCCAATTAATCCTTCTATCTTCTTCTTCCCTTTAGCCAACAAACCCTAGAACTAGGGTTTAACCGCCGACACCTTTGCTCCTCCTCCACCTTGCGCCGCCAGCCACAGAGGTTGCCAAAGATTGCCGCGCACAAGGCAGCTCCAGGAAGAAGCCAATGAAGAAGAAGAATCGGAAGAAAATGATGATGTAACCCTCTTCTCCTTCCCTTAACCCGCCGCAAACTCCTCCACCGCCGACGCCGCAAAACTGAGGAAGCTTGCCGCCGGCTGAGCTCCGCAGCTCCTTGGGTGATCACGGTGAAGAGAGGAAGAGCTTAGGAAGTGAACTAGGAGGAGAAAACTCTCCTTCAACCTCTCCCAATCTCTTCTTCTTCTTCCTTCACCGCCGCTGACCACCTCAGCCGAGAGCCTCCTTTTCTTCTCCCCACACCGCCAATTCCCTCCTTTCCTCGCTGCTGCCATGTTCCTCAAGAAGGAGCCGAATCCTCCTTATCAGCAGCCACCACTTGGATAGGAAAAGAATAGCCAAAAGAGAAGAAGAAGACACTATTGGTGCAGGCAGCGCCTAAGTCAAACCTGGGTTTTGATAATGGCAAAGGGTTCAGAAGTTAAGATGTTATTTGTATCTAATACGTTTACTAAGTGTGCAGGAAAGAAGCCCTAGGTACACTAGGCACGAAGTCCTGGTCAAGGACTGGGCACGAAGCCCTGTCAAGAAGCTAGGCACCGAAGACCTGCTCGAAAGGTGGGCACGAAGTCCTGGTCGAGGACTGGGCACGAAGCCCTGGCAAGGAGCTGGGCACCGAAGACCTGCTCGGAAGGTGGGCACGAAGACCTGGTCAGGTGCATCGGGCAAAAGTCCAATCGGAGGAGCTGGTTGGCAAAAAGTAAACTCTCCTGAGAGGAGTAGGTGAGAACGCGTTCCCCGTCGAGGGAACAGTAGGCGTCGGTTCGACCTAGGGTTCCATTTGGGAGACCCAAAGTCAGAACCAAGACAGCTACGGCTGTAAAATCTAACGTATATTCTTACATTGTTTGTGTTGGTACTAACCTTGAATGCAAGGACCGAAGGAGTGTGTTTCTGCAGCTCAGAACGCCCCAAAGGAGAGGGGCAGGAACCTGGGCTAGGCGCCCGGGAGGTCCCGGGCGCCCAAGGTCAAAGCTAAACGAGCAGTTAAGCAAGAATCGCTTCGAAAGCTTACTGGGCCAGACACCCTGATGGTCCCGGGCGCCCTGAAGGTCCCGGGCGCCATAGGTCCAAGCCAAATTGTGATCGAAGCAAACTCAGCCACGAACCAACAGACCAAGTCAACCGGGGCGCCTCTAGTGTCCCGGGCACCCCCGTCAGCTCCAAGGCCGATTCTGGAGGGATAAGCGCTGACCGAGCTGTGGATAAGATTTCTCGGATCCGAAGGCACGTATCAGGCGCCCCCAGCGTCCAGGGCGCCCCCAGGAGCACTATAAAAGGGGCTCGACCCCAAGGCTTCAGAACATCAATTTTCAACGCCTCTACGCTCTTCGTTCAAGCGCTCTACTCCAGAAACCTCTGATCTCGAGATTCTAGCGTCGACGACGACCCTCTGCTCCAAAGTATGATCCACACCGAGTGTCGGTAACGAAGAGTATAATTTTCTTTATTACACTACTATTGTAACAATCTTTGTAAATCTTTGCGCCATTATAGAATTGCCCGCAGTAAACGGTCAAGGACCGTGGGCCTTGGAGTAGGAGCCGACCACGACTCCGAACCAAGTAAAAGTACTTGTGTTCTTCTTGTGTGTGTGTTTTTATTTCCGCTGCATAATTTCTCTCTTTCTTATCCGAAACGTTTTCACTATATTCACCCCCCTCTATCGTGTTTACTCGATCCAACAAGTGGTATCAGAGCGGGGAAGCTCAAATTTGGTGCAATCACCAATTTGGGAGTTTTTCGGATTTTTCATCGAAATTTTTAATTTCTTTTTCGATCGAATTTTTATCGTTAATCGAGGTTGGTGCAACACCATTCGATAATTTTATATATATATATCTTCTTCCCACACTGCTAATCCAAGACCAAGTCTTGGGACAGTTGTTTTAATTTTATTTCAGAACATCTAAATGGTCATGCAAGAAGGGTTCAGTACAGTCAGACCACCACTCTTTAGTGGGGAGGATTTCTCTTACTGGAAGAGTCGGATGGAAGTCCACCTGAAAACTCAGGCGGGCATGTGGATAATTATCCAATCTGGACTGGAAATCCCAAGAAACGCTGAAGGAGTGCCACAATCTTACACCGAATGGGATACCGCACTGAAAAAAAGATCGAGGCCGATGCTAAAGCGACTCAAACACTCCAATACATCATAACGAATGAAGAGCTGAATCAGGTGGGACCATTCAACAGTGCAAAGGAACTCTGGGGTAAGTTAATTGAGTTGCACGAAGGAACCTCTGACACCCGAATCAGCAAGAGAGACCTACTACTAAACAAGCTGTACACAATCAAGATGAACGACAGCGAATCTGCAGCTCAGCTCCACGCCAGAATTCAGGAGCTGATGAACGGTCTACACACAATCGGTCACAAGGTAGAGAACCGTGACCTGATAAGGTATACTCTTAACGCTTCCCCGAGAAATACTTTGTGGGCATCTATGGTAGATGCGTACAAAGTTTCAAGGGATCTTTCTAAAATCAAATTAGATGAGTTGTTTTCCGAACTTGAATTACATGAGCAGACTAACTGTACCATGACCGAGAAAGGCATTGCTTTTGTTGCAAGCAAGAGAGGAAAAATGGTCAAGAAGAAGCCTCAATCTGCACCCGAGTCTGACTCAGACTCAGACTCAGACTCAGAAGATAGCGAAGGGGATCGACCCAAGCTGGTCCGGCTTGCCCGGAACTATTACAAGGAATTGAAGAATCAGTCCAACAGAAGAAAAGCCAGCCGAAAGAAGGAGGATCCGGCTGAAACATCCAAGAACAAATCAAGTGTGATCTGCTTCGAATGCAACAAGAAGGGACATTTCAAATCGGAATGCCCTAATCTGAAAGAAGCCAAGAAAACATGAAGGAAGAAGGCCCTTCAGGCAACGTGGGACGAATCTTCCTCCGAAGAAGAAGAAGAGGCCCCAAAGTCGAACCTGCTCGCCCTAACTGCTTCGGAAGAAATCGAGACCGAATCAGAATCGGAGCCGGATGACGGAAAGCTCACATTTTTAGAGGACGACAAAATCACTGTAAGTGGATTTTCTAAAATTAATTATCCGAATTAATTGCCTATCTATCTCGCAACTTGGTGAAAGCCAAAATCCGAGTCGAGCCCCTCCGACAGGAAGTAAAACTCCTGAAAGAGGGAGCTGACTCTAGATCCTTAACTGAGAAGGTTCAAGAAGGAACCTCTACTCAAGTTGAAAAACTTAAGAAAGAGAACTTCTCCTTGAAAACTCAAGTCAAGGACCTTAGAGCAGCATTAGGACGATTCACTTCTGGTTCCAAAGGTCTTGACATGATCCTTGGAAAACAAAAGTCGGTTCTAAATCGATCCGGGTTAGGCTATCGAACCAAGGCGAGACAAAGGTCATACTATGTTGTACTGAATCAGTCTAGACCAAAAGTTCAGGCATGGGTACCCAAATTTTGCCTGAACAACCAAACTGGATCAAATCAGTATTGGATCCCCAAGGACAAGATTCACATCTTGCCGAACCATTATCGTGGCTTTAGTCCAGGGGGAGCCAACTTAAAAACAATCTTTATAGTTAAATAAATTTCTTTTCTTGTTTTAAATTGTCTGATTTCTTGTCTATTTATTTTCTGCAATTTACTATGTTTAGACTTAGAACTGGTTAGACTAAGGACTAAACCAATTAACTGAAATTTGAACAACATAGTATTGAGTGGCGGTGATATGATAGTACGTTAGGGAAACCTTTTCTAATAAGGTCAAGTATACACTACTTGGTCTCTTTAGACTGGTGGAACTAGCCGAAGCTACCGATCCAAGACCTAAACTAGTTAGACCAAAATTTTTATAAAGTAATTTTGAAAATGAAATTTCATTAAAAGGCTTTGTCAAGGAAAGGGTTGATGATCCAATAAGGCTACGACCAAAGAAGGCCTAGTGTCTCGCCAAGACCTGGAAGCCAATTTTTGAAATTCAATTTACTCTTTGTCAAATTCGAATCTAACACAAATTTTCAGTTAATCGTAGATTCAAACACTCTTTTTCAAAATAAATTCAAAATCAATTGTTTTCTAAATTAATTTAACTTTTTCAAAATTAATCATGATTTTTCAAAATAACTTCATACTTCTATTCAAAACCTGTCTCACAAAAACCATAAGGTTAACGTGACTGACAACTAGATCCCGGGTGAGATAGTTAGGAATTAAGTTAATATAAAAGCTGATTTCGATAATATGGATGAATTTAGACTTGAATTGTCTTGATTGTTACAGTCAAACCTAGTCAAACAGTCAAACGTGGTCAAACAATCAAACCTGTCAATTGTCAAACAACTGTCAAATCGGGCGTCCGTGACCCCTCGGGCGCCCCCTTCCTTTATCTTCAATCAAGACAGAAAAGCTGTCTAATCTGGGCGCCCGGGTCCTCACGGGCGCCCCCAAGCACAGGTCAAAACTTAAAAAGCTGCATATGGCAGTTTTTGACCTGACTCTGGGCGCCCAGGCCATCACGGGCGCCCCCATCCAGCACTAGGTCAGGGAAAAAAAACTGCAAAGGCAGCTACCCTCTGACCCGGGCGCCCGGGATCTCCCGGGCGCTCGACCTACCACCTCTATATAAACCACCCGAAACTCCCTTCTTTTGCCACACCCAAAACACTTCTCCTCTCTAACTCTTCTCCTTCCAAGGCGACTGAACGACCCTCTCATGCCCTCGACCACTCCACCTCAACCATGCCTCCCCAGATGGCGACTCGGTATCATTTCTTTTGAACTTAGAATTAATTTCCTTACCATTTTTTCTCTTAAACGCATGTTTATTATTATTTTAGAAAACGTCGTGCAAATCAACCAAACCCCGGGACCGAACCTAGCCCCGACCCTAGGTTCCCGACCTTGGAACTTTGCAATAAATTTGCTAGGACAACGTATAAACCGATCAAAATGAGTTTCCTAAATAGACAGTTTTTTACTCAATCCTGTCCGTTAGCTATGAATGTCATACACTTCTATCAACTTGATAACCTTGTCTTCTGCACTCATCCCGTTAACACAACCCTATGTGCAGAATTCTACAACAATATAGTCAGACAAAATGACCTTATGTTTGTCACCACAGTTCAAGGGATGCCCTTGACAATAACACCCTCGTTGCTCAACAGATTTCTTATTTTTATAGAGATGCCCTTGACCCTACTCTCACATTGACCTGGACACCCTATACTCCTATTTTTATAGAGATGCTCGAAACCCTTTGGCTAGGCGATTTCAGTCTATAGATCTTCAGGTCCAGGACTATGCTCTTTATAGAGTCCTAGTCCGTTGCATTCTACCATTGTCCACTAGGGACGTCGCGATCATGCGACCATCCCACACCTTCTTACTGTACGCATTGATCCATCACCTAGATATCGACATTGGACTCCACATGTTCCACACGATTCTATATGCGTCCAGTTTACTACTCAGGGGCGGGTACGCACCCCTTACTGTCACAACATCACCTCCATTCTTCATCATCATGGTCGTAATATCACCGATGGAGAGATGACAACAATGACCGAATTTGATGAAATAGGTTTTAGAAACTTTTCCCTAGCGGGCATAGTGTAACGCCCGTAAAATCCTCTCAATATTTTTCTTTAAAATATTAATCATGCCTATATGGATTCTTGAGAACATATAAATACTAGCATGAACCTTAGCATGATTTCTTATATAAATTAAAAAGCTAAGTACTCATAGACCTTATATGGGCCCTTCTAGTACCATGGCTATTAGTGGACCTTGGGTAGAATTTTAACATAAATAGAAATGAGTTCCAATTAGAAATATTAGCATGACTCTTGGTGGGCTCTTATGTGGGCCTTGCCAAAAATAAGAGTAAATGGAACAAAAAGAAAGTGCATGCACCAATGATTGAACCTTGGACCTAGAATAGAGGCAAAGCCTCATCATGCATGTACTAACAAATTCACCTAGCAAGGGAATGCTATTGGAAAAGAAAGAAGATTTTAGTTGAGGCTAAAGGAAGTGAAGAGTCGCCATGTGAAGAGGCACCATGCCCCTTCACTTAGTATAAAAGAAATGGATGAGAAGTGAAGAGGCACTTAAGTTATTTTTCTCCTCTTTTCTTCCACCAAGGCTCTTCCTCTCCCCTCTTCTTCCTCCTCCTTGCCATGAGCCACAAGAAGGTTTTCCCCTTGGAAAACTTCACAAGAGGACTCCCTCTTGAAAATCCAAGGTTTCCTACAAGGCTACAAGGGCAAGGGGTGTTCTAAGGTCAAGAAGGTCTTCACTCTTTTCTCTATTTAAGGTTTATAACCAAGACAACAAGAGGTAAGACTCCCTCACCTGTGTTATAATAGCTTTTATATTGTCTTTCTTGATTTAAGATTTGTTTGGGATCTATGTTGAGAAAACTATGGAATTAGGGCTCCTCTAGGGTTTCAGCCAAGCACCATTTTAGGGCTTGGGATGATGTTAAAACCTCATTTATACTTCCTAATACTTTCTCATGATAAAATAACAATGAATTGTGAGTTGTGGAATTTTTGTAACACCAAAAATCCCTTATGAAGTTTTCGGCCCCTTCCCCATTTCATGGTTAGGATTAGATCTAACCCTCCAAGTATGCTTATTATGGTTCCCTATGATACAATGGATGTTAATTATGAGTTATACGAATTTTTCATGTTCTTGTGACCCCTCTAGGGTTTTGGCCAAGACCCAATTCATGGTTAGAAATTAGGGTTAGCCCCAATCATGTGTTCTAATGGCTTCCTATGACATTGTATGTATTGTATGGGCATTACTTTAGTTATGGTACCTCACATGTTGCTTGAGTAATGAGACTTTCATTTACAAACTTTCGGCCAAGCACCTAAGTCTAAGGTTTGGGTTAGGCTAGGAATTCAAGTGTACTTGTTTATGGCTCATTATGATGTAAATATATGTTCAAGTATATTGTATGAATTTTATGGTGCCTAAACCCTAACTTTATGTGCTATGCATCACTACCTTGTATGCTTATGTTATGTGCCATGTTTTAGTAGGTTTTATTTATGGATGTTTTAAACCATATACTATGAATACATATGTTGTGAAATATGCATCATATTTATGTAGAATTATGCATGCATTATGTTAAATGCCTTGAACATATGTATTATGATATATATATTATGGTTATGTAGACCTACGCATGTTTATGTTGAATGTCATGAACCTATGTAGTATGTATCATGTTCATAAGGATCCTACCCATACATGCTTTATGATAGATACCATGATCATGTATGTTATGTGATATGTACCATGTATGTAAAAACTTATCTATGCATGCTTACCTTATGTACCATGATTATGCATGCTTTATGAACAAAGATGATGTTTATGCCTTTAAGGCATAATTATGTATGTATGTCATGCCTTATGAATTAAGATGATGTTCATGCCTCTAAGGCATAATGATGTGTGCATGACATACCTTATGAATCAACTCTATGTTTGTGCCTTTAAGGCATAATGATGTTATGCATTGACTATGAATGATGAAATGCTAAGTATACTTTATATCATGCTTCATGTATTAAGATCATGTTTATGTCTTTAATTATGCTATGTAAGTTCTATGAATGATGAAATGCCAAGAGCATTTCTTATGATGTAAAAAGAAGCATGTGAAGCTATTTTACTTTATGGATGTGCTTGTACCGGACCCAAGTAGGGTCCAAGGGATGGGCTCCTTAGAAAGCCTCGGTTCTGGGACTACCGTAGTTGTCCTCGGTTCTGGGACTACCGTAGCTGTCCAACAGGGATGGACTCCTTAGAAAGCCTCGGTTTTGGACTACCGTAGCTATCACTAGGTTGAAGGTAAACTAGTACCCTAGTAGGTCGAGACTAGCTACCTCGCATTTACTTAAGGATGCGCACAAATGATGGATGTATGTGGTACAAGCTGGGGCTCCCCATGATGTTGAGATTTATGTTTAAGTACTTATAATTATGATTTTCAAATAAGCATCCTTATATTATGTGCATTTAACTCATGCATTCATTCATGCTATACATCTATTCCATGTCAAGTATTTTATATGCTTATGTTTTATGTCAAGAACTTTTCTATGTTAAGTATTTTATGTGCTTATATTTTATGTCAAGTACTTCTTATGCCATGAGCTCTATACACTTTCATTACATGTTAAGCACTTATATATGATTATGTGTTTTCATGTACATCTATATGCCTCCTCATGTCAAATGCTTTATGAATACCTTCTCATGATATGCTTTGTTTTATGTTACACTCTTTATGTTATGCCCTTTCCATGATATGTGACGAATGATTTTAGTGAGTAGGAAAGGGTCTTACTAAGCCTATGTGCTTATAAGTTTTATTTTCTTATATCGCAGATCAAGCAAGAGGATACTAAGCTAAGGGAAGCAGTAGGAGGGGCAAGTGTGTGTGTGGAAGTGACATGGCAAAAGAAAAAGAAAAAGATCCTATTACTCATAATTGTCATATGTCTTATGTTTTGCATTGTCATCCTTAGTTTTCATGCTATACTATATGATGGTTTTCCTAAAGAACAACTTACTAGGAAAATTTTATTACCTATGTTGCTTATGAACAACTTATGTTGATTTCTATATCGTGCTTTATTGCTATACTTATCATTGCTAAATTATGATGTTAACATGCTATACCATGATGTGTTCGTTTAGAACAATATGTTGGCTTTAAGCTTGATGGTAGGATAAGTTATGTTTAATGCAAGCATGTTCAAGAATGTTATGTCTCACATGCTAGGTCTTACTTTTTATGTTACGACAATGCTATGTTTACCAAGTAACCATGTTTAAGAATGATAGCTAGGATATGTCTGTAGGACCGGTGCCGTCGATAGAGGGGGGGTGAATATCGACCGTTCGAAATCTTTTGGAAATCTTCGTTCGTAAAACTATTCAGATCGTTAGTGCAGCGGAAAATAAAAACAAAACGAACACAGGTACACAGCGGATTTTACTTGGTTCCCGACCCCCCAGGGTCAGTACATCCAAGGCCTATGCATGGGAACGCCCGTCCACTATTGGTATCCTTCCCGGACTTTCCGGAGGCGGAGAAACCTGACTTACAGTGCAATATTACAAGCAATAATATAGAAATTTAAGTACAGTAATTAAAAAGCAAACCAATGAGACAAAGTCAGAAGCTCGGCCGATCTGGACCTCCGAAGTGCCGCGCACCTCCTCCTGGAGCCTCCCGGTCGTAGAGCCTCGTTTCTAGCGCGTTGTCGTCGGTCGGAATGATAAGAACAGTACTTGGAAGTCGTGTCTGAAGCAGAGGGGTCGAAGCCCCTTATATAGGCCTCCTGGGGGCGCCCCGGACGCTAGGGGCGCCCCGGAAGACTCGGTCAAACCTTATCCTTGTGCCTACCTCGCCGCAGGGGATAAGATCTTTGACCAGGGCGCCCCGGATGCTCCGGGCGCCCCCGTGGAGGCTTATCCTGTGTTCTGGCTTCGAAACAGCAAAATAGCTACGAATCCGGGCGCCCCGGACGCTCCGGGCGCCCCGGTTGACACCTGTTTTGACTGCATCACGAAACTGCCTCTTTTAGTACTGCCTGGGGGCGCCCCCCTTGCTGGGGGCGCCCTGGCTGCATGGGGGCGCCCCCCTTAAGGCCTGCCAACCATGCTTTTTACCCTGCTTTGCCTCCGGTTCTTGATACCTGCAAGATACACAAACACAAAGCATAGATACATATAATGATAGCCTTAAGGACTTGGTTCGGACTTCGGATTTGCACGAAACCCTAGGTCGAACCGGCACGAGTTCCTATCCCCGAGAACTCGCCCTTCACCTACTCCTTTCAGGAGATGGTTGCCACCCAGTCCTTCGGGTGGACTTTTACTTAGCTTTCGATACTCCCGGACCTCGAGACGCCCAAACCCTGACCCGTCTCTACTCCTGTCCTTAGTCATCGCTCAGCTAAGTTGCTCAGCCCTTGGACCAAGACTTCATTACCTAGCAATCCTTCGCTAGGTGCCTAGCAGTCCTTCGCCAGATCTTCATTCCCTAGCAGCCCTTCGCTAGGTGCCTAGCAGCCCTTCGCTAGGTCTTAGGGTTACGATACCTAGCAGCCCTTCTCTAGGTGCCTAACAGCCCTTCGTTAGGTCTTGGGGTTACGATACCTAGTAGCCCTTCGCTAGGTGCCTAACAGCCCTTCGTTAGGTCTTGGGGTTACGATACCTAGCAGCCCTTCGCTAGGTGCCTAACAGCCCTTCGTTATGTCTTAGGGTTTCGATGCCTAGATTAACTAGGACTTTTCTTTAGCTTAGGTCACTTCTCTCTTACTCCCCTTTGTCTGTTCAATATATCACTGACTTAAGTGTATTGTCAAACATTAAAACACTTAAAGAGGAATACCATTGATGCAACTTGCACAAATAATCTCCCCCTTTTTGATGTTTGACAATAACTTAAGTTAGATTGGTTTAAAGGGGCTAACTTACTGTCCTTAGGGTAAAAATGAAAAAAACTGATATAGGTTTTGAAACTACATTTTTGATCTTCGGGGAAAAATTTTTCTAACTTATGCACACATCTCTCCCCCTTTGTCATACATCAAAAATAAAATACTTGCACCAACATTAAAAACTTTGGTTCTTTTTGAAAATACTTAGTGCAAAATTTTTGAACGTAATATATTGCAAAAAATTATGTAATTTTTGAAAATATAAGTACCTTTGAAAATATATTGCATTTTTGAATAATTAAGTACTTTTGGAAAATACATAACTTTTGAAAGAATGTTATTTTAGAAAATATAAATGTTATGCCTATTTTGTAAATACTAACTGTTTTTCGAAAATAAGTGTTTTATGAAACAAAATATTTTTCAAGGTCAATTAAATATTAGTAGAATTTTGAAAAAAATGATAGTACTTTTGAAATAATATTTGGCTTTGAAAGACATAAGTACTTTTGAAAACATAATATTTGACTTCATTTGGTTAATTTTCCAGTCTGACACTATCCTGGGAACCCTTGTTGACTACAAGGACATTTTCCTAAGTGTCCTGGAAGTTTTCCAATCCAAGTAAATATTATAAAAATTTCATAAGTCACAGAATAATAGGATGTAAGTTAATTTTGAAAAATGTAAAGATTTTAAAGTGATAATACTTGATTTGGTTTATCTTCCAGTCTGACACAATCATAGGAAACCTTGTTGACTACAAGGACATTTTCCTAAGTGTCCTGTAAGATTTTTTAAACTCAAGATATTATTTCAAATTAAAAAAAAACCAGATGAATTTTTGAAAATACTAGTATAATTTTTTTTTGAAAATTGATACTATTTTGAAAGAATACTTATGTTTTCAACAGGATTTGAAAATACCGCGCATGAAAACATTTGAAATTTTCAATAATTCTTTTAATTTGACCTCCCCCTAAATTTGACCCAGTCCTGGGAAGCTTGTTGACCACAAGTACTCTTCCTCTAAGTCTTAAGGGTTGATTCAAATTAAGGAAATTATTTAATAATTTCAAAACAATTAATTAAACAAAATTGTTTCAGAAGTTTGATTTAGACTCCCCCTAAATCTGACACGTCCTAGGAGTCTATGTAGATTATGAAGTGGACTCTCCTCTGTGTCTTTAGGGTTTATCAAAATCAAACAAGACAGGTAAATTTTACAACATAAATCCTTTTTTTTTTCGAAAAACACATGTGATAACGATTTAAAGCTCAATTTTCGAAAAGTATTTTCAAATAATAGTAATTTTTTAAAGTGCAAATTTTTGAAACAAATGAAAAGTACTCCCCCTGTACCTGATACTATTTGACTCTATCTAAGTGCCTTAAGGAACTTTAGTGTTGTCCTAAGAGGCTTGTGTCTAATTGAGTGAGTCAAACAAATTTTTGAAAAGATATATTTTTGGAAAATGTATAATATATATAATCAAGCAGACAAGCATGAATTTCATAAAAAAATTATTATGTTGAAGCACTATTTTAAAAATATATTTTTATAAAAATATTCTAATAATTTTGAAAAACAATTTTGAAAAATATTTTTCAATTCATTAGTCCTTAACATCTCACCCATTTTAGATGTGTCAATACAACAAGCATGGTTGCCTTATAGGTGTATTGTGAGATGCTTGATTTATTTTTCTTAATTTATTAATTCTAAGAATTAATTGAAGCTTGTGTTATATTTGAATTTAACAAAGAATAATTTGAATTTGAAATTCAAAAATTGGCTTCCAGGTCTTGGCGAGGTACTAGGCCTTCTTTGGCCGTAGCCTTATGGGATCATCCACCCTTTCCTTGACAAAGCCGTTTAATGAAGTTTCATTTTCAAAATTAATCTTTGAAAAAGTTCTGGTCTAACTAGTTTGGGTTTTGGATCGGTAGCTTCGGCTAGTTTCACCAGTCTAAAGAGACCAAGTGAACTTGATCTTATTAGAATTGGCTTCCCTAACGTACTATCATCTCACCGCCACCCAATACTAGGTTGATCAAGTTTCAATTATTCTTTTTCCTATAGCCGTTCTAATATATGCATAAAATTTAAATATGCATGACATGTCATATATTTTAAAGGAATAACAAATGCATGTCATGGCAGTTATGCATGAGTCAAACAAGTCAAATAATTTTATTTAGGTTTCTAAAATGTATCAAATTCCCGATTTGATACATGTCGAGTGAACCCGCGAATATGTCAACCCACTTTGACATATTTAATGTTATGAATTTTAATTGTTACACATTGGGTAAAATTTTACATTAGTTTGAGTTTAAGTTATTTAAGATTTTAGTTGGATTCAGGATAATTACGAATTAATTGAAGTTGAATTAATTAATTGATTAGGATTAATATTGAAGTTAATTTAATTGAAGTTTTTAATTTTAATTCAACTTAATTTTACTATGAATTTAATTTGAATTAAATTGATTTAATTAAGATTTAATTTATGTTTAATTTGAATTTAATTGAATTATTTGAATTAATTTGAATTTGATTGAATTTAATTGAATTATTTGAATTAATTCGAATCTATTTGAACTTAATTGAATTATTTAAGATTTAATTAATTAATTAGAATTTTTAAGAATTAATTAATTTGTATTTGAATTATTAAAAATTAATTAATTCGAATTTGAATTAAGATTTAATTTGAATTTAAATAAAATTTAATTAAAATTTAATTTGAATTTAATTAAAATTTAATTTGAATTTAATTAATATTTAATTTGAATTTAATTAGGATTTAATTTGAATTTAATTAATATTTAATTTGAATTTAATTAATATTTAATTTGATTTAATTAATATTATTTGAATTTAATTAAGATTTAATTTGAATTTAATTAATTTTTAATTTGAATTTAATTAAGATTTAATTTGACTTTAATTAAGATTTAATTTGAATTTAATTAATATTTAATTTGAATTTAATTAATATTTAATTTGAATTTAATTAATATTTAATTTAAATTTAATTAAGATTTAATTTGAATTTAATTAAGATTTAATTTGAATTTAATTAAGATTTAATTTGAATTTAATTACTATTTAATTAGAATTTAATTAAGATTTAATTTGAATTTAATTAATTTTTAATTTGAATTTAATTAAGATTTAATTTGACTTTAATTAAGATTTAATTTGAATTTAATTAATATTTAATTTGAATTTAATTAATATTCAATTTGAATTTAATTAATATTTAATTTGAATTTAATTAAGATTTAATTTGAATTTAATTAAGATTTAATTTGAATTTAGTTAAGATTTAATTTGAATTTAATTACAATTTAATTTGAATTTAATTACGATTTAATTTGAATTTAATTAAGATTTAATTTGAATTTAATTAAGATTTAATTAATATTTAATTTGAATTTAATTAATATTTAATTTGAATTTAATTAATATTTAATTCGAATTTAATTAATATTTAATTTGAATTTAATTAGTATTTAATTTGAATTTTATTAAGATTTAATTTGAATTTAATTAAGATTTAATTTGAATTTAATTAAGATTTAATTTGAATTTAATTAAGATTTAATTTGAATTTAATTAACATATAATTTGAATTTAATTAAGTTTTAATTTGAATTTAATTAAGTTTTAATTTGAATTTAATTAAGATTTAATTTGAATTTAATTACTATTTAATTTGAATTTAATTAAGATTTAATTTGAATTTAATTAAGATTTAATTTGAATTTAATTAATATTTAATTTGAATTTAATTAAAATTTAATTTGAATTTAATTATGATTTAATTTGAATTTAATTAAGATTTAATTTGAATTTAATTAATATTTAATTTGAATTAAGGTTATAATGATTAATTAATAATTGTGGGTTTAAATTCATCATTTTCATTATTTCGAAAATTTCGTCTTCATCTTTATCTTTCTTTTCAAGTTTTTTGTAATAATTTTGATTTATTTGAACTTTTGTAATTTTTATTGATTATGGCCTTTATCTTAGAAAATTCTATCTCCTCCTCAAGATTAGATTCTTCAATATTTTCACAGTAGGTGGAGTAAATTGGGCCACTAGTTAAAGTTTTGTAATAATCTTCAATATTATCTATAATTAAATTATTATCTAGAAGAAAATTATCTTCATTATCCTTGGAATTATCCTCAGATATATTTTCAATATTTTCCAGACATTCAGAATTAATCTCTAGATTATCCTTAGAATTAATTTCTGGATTATCTTTAAGATTTTCAGATTCAGATTCAGATTTGTACAATGGATTTTCAAATTTGAATCTGTAATTATCTAAAGAATTTTCAGATTTAGAATTATCCTTAAGATTTTTGAATTCAGATTTATCCTTAGGATTTTCAAATTTGAATTCGAATTTATCCTTAGGATTTTCGAATTCGAATTCGGGATTAATTTCAGATTTAAAACTAGAATTAATTGTATCATTATCTGTAGAATTATCAGAGTTTATTTTAGATTTAATATCAGAATTAATTTTAGCAATTATTGAATTGGTATTAATAATTAAATAGTTAATTTTGGATATTTTAATCATATCCATATTTTCTAATTTTTCATGCAAAATATTTAATCTACAATGCAGTAAATTTAATTTTTCAGAAAAATTAACTGAATTATCTAAAGACAGTGCAGGAAATTGTAAGACTTTTGGAATGTAAATCTTACGTACCTTCGCCGGACATTTATTTTTGTAATGCCCGTATTTTTCGCACTTGAAGCATCTGATATGGCTTTTGTCCCTCCGGTTTCCTGGCGCTGGTGCCTCCTTCGCCGCCGGTGATGAACGATTTTTATGAGTAGGGCACTGATTTTTATAGTGCCCTCTCTCCCTGCATGTGAAACAAATAATATGCGATTTAAAATTAGACATTAAAAAAATTATACCTGATTCACCCCTGGGCTCCCCCTCAACTCCTGGCGTCGTTGCTCCGTCGGCGGTTAGTCCGGTGAAGAGCGGCTCGGCTCTGATACTAATTGTAGGACCGATGCCGTTGATAGAGGGGGGGTGAATATCGACCGTTCGAAATCTTTCGGAAATCTTCGTTTGTAAAACTATTCAGATCGTTAGTGCAGTGGAAAATAAAAACAAAATGAACACAGGTACACAGCGGATTTTACTTGGTTCTCGACCCCCCAGGGTCAGTACATCCAAGGCCTATGCACGGGAACGCCCGTCCACTATTGGTCTCCTTCCCGGACTTTCCGGAGGCGGAGAAACCAGACTTACAGTGCAATATTACAAGCAATAATATAGAAATTTAAGTACAGTAATTAAAAAGCAAACCAATGAGACAAAGTCAGAAGCTCGGCCGATATGGACCTCTGAAGTGCCGCGCACCTCCTCCTGGAGCCTCCCGGTCGTAGAGCCTCGTTTCTAGCGCGTTGTTGTCGGTCAGAATGATCAGAACAGTACTTGGAAGTCGTGTCTGAAGTAGAGGGGTCGAAGCCCCTTATATAGGCCTCCTGGGGGCGCCCCGGACGCTGGGGGCGCCCCGGAAGACTCGGTCAAACCTTATCCTTGCGCCTACCTCGCCGTAGGGGATAAGATCTTTGACCAGGGCACCCCGATGCTCCAGGCACCCCCGTGGAGGCTTATCCTATGTTTTGGCTTCGAAACAGCAAAACAGCTACGAATCCGGGCGCCCCGGACGCTCCGGGCCTCCGGTTGACACCTGTTTTGACTGCATCACGAAACTGCCTCTTTTAGTACTGCCTGGGGGCGCCCCCCTTGCTGGGGGCGCCCTGGCTGCATGGGGGCGCCCCCCTTAAGGCCAGCCAACCATGCTTTTTACCCTGCTTTGCCTCCGGTTCTTGATACCTGCAAGATACACAAACACAAAGCATAGATACATATAATGTTAGCCTTAAGGACTTGCTTCGGACTTCGGATTTGCACGAAACCCTAGGTCAAACCGGCACGAGTTCCTATCCCCGAGAACTCGCCCTTCACCTACTCCTTTCAGGAGATGGTTGCCACCCAGTCCTTCGGGTGGACTTTTACTTAGCTTCCGATACTCCCGGACCTAGAGACGCCCAAACCCTGACCCGTCTCTACTCCTGTCCTTAGTCATCGCTCAGCTAAGTTGCTCAGTCCCTTGGACCAAGACTTCATTACCTAGCAATCCTTCGCCAGGTGCCTAGCAGTCCTTCGCCAGGTCTTCATTCCCTAGCAGCCCTTCGCTAGGTGCCTAGCAGCCCTTCGCTAGGTCTTCTATGCCTAGTAGTCCTTCACTAGGTGCCTAATAGCCCTTCGCTAGGTCTTAGGGTTACGATACCTAGCAGCCCTTCGCTAGGTGCCTAACAGCCCTTCGTTAGGTCTTGGGGTTACGATACCTAGCAGCCCTTCGCTAGGTGCCTAACAGCCCTTCGTTAGGTCTTAGGGTTTTGATGCCTAGATTAACTAGGACTTTTCTTCAGCTTAGGTCACTTCTCTCTTACTCCCCTTTGTCTGTTCAATATATCACTGACTTAAGTGTATTGTCAAACATTAAAACACTTAAAGAGGAATACCATTGATGCAACTTGCACCAACAATGTCAACATGATTCAAGTTCTAATTGCATGATTCAAACGCATGTGTATGAAGTTTTTAAATTATTCCGCTGCATTAAGAATCTCTATATGCGTATATGTACGTTCGCGTAGCGCCGCCTTTCACCTACATCGTAAGGCGGGAAGGGCGGGCGTTACACATAGAGGTCTCGGGTACTGGGGTTTTATCATGGAGATGACAGCGAGCCAGACCCCAGATCGACTCTGATGAGGAGATAGAGATCGATGTCGCAGATCTGACGGCCGAGATTCGAGAGCAGATGGACGAGCCCCCACCTCCGACGACTGACGAGAGGCTAGCTCTACTTCAGACAGAGGTACACAGTCTCAGGGAGGAAGTAGAAGCCAATCACGTAGAATATATGGATGCCCGCAGAGCCGATCGAGAGACTAGCGACGCACGGTATAATGAAATGATGTCGTTATTTCGATCCTGGCAGCCCAGCTCATCTGATCATCCTGGTCCTTCCTATTAGTTCAGATTGATATTGTACTATTGACTGGTTGACTACCCCTACTCAGTAGGGTTGAATTGTATTTGACTGTGGTGTGACTATGCTGGTCCTCTCTTTGACCAGTTGACTTATCTAGTTGACTAGTTGTTTTTTTTATCTGATCTTTATCAGTTAGGGTTATGCTTAGTAAAATAGATTTGCTCTACTTCTATTTTTTAACTGCTTTATTACTTGATTTTAAAATTAGTTCCTACTTAATTTTGAAGAATCATTTTCTTTATGTATTTTTAAAATGATTTTGTTTTTCGACTTAGTTTTTCTTTTGAAAAAATATCCCCTTCAAAACTAGGGCTTTTTCGTAAATGGACTTAGCTTAGGCCCTACCCTAGAACTGCATGCACCTATAGATCTAGAAGCCAGCATCTCACAAGCACCTTAGGGTACTTTTGATTGATAACTTAGAATGAGTTGAGATGCTTAGGTCTTTGCCTTGATTCAAAATGCTTAAGTCTGTGCATCTGCAGTAATTGGGGCACTAATTACCAATCAACAGTAATCAGGTTAAGTGTCAAGCTTAGAAAATCTAACTTGAACAGAACACTTAACTTGACTAACCCTAGCGAAAGCTACTGTTTATAACAGTTAGTAAGTAGCTAATTGGGTTAGACAGGACCCGAAAGAGATAATTCAAATTGATTTGGTCTAGTTTATACCTTGAATTGGTTCAGTACAACACCGTACTTCTTTTGCTATATTGTTTTGCTATATTATTTTTTTATATATATGGCAAAGGGGGAGAGATTGGAAAGGAGAGAAGAGAGATTTTAAAATTTTCTTGAAAACTTTCTTCAAATTTCAAAACTTTATCTCCTTTTTCAAAAAGTAAAATTCCCTAAGTCAATTGTCTTTCACTTGACTTAAACTATTTTCAAAATTTATTTTAAAGCACTTGACTTAAATTCAAAATTTATTTCAAAGCACTTGACTTAAATTCAAAATTTATTTCAAAGCACTAAAATTTATTTCAAAGCACTTGACTTTCTTAGAAAAGTTTCTAAGTACAAATTTCAAAATTTCCTTGAAAACTTTCTAAAGTGCTAAAGAGGTTGGAAATTTTTTTTCACAACTCAAAATATGGTAGAAATTTCTTAGAAAAGTTTCTAAGTATTACTTTCAAAACTTCCTTGATAATTTTCTAAAGTGCAAAATCTAAGTATTTACTTGAAAATTTTCTAAGTGTAAATTTTCAAATTGTCCAACTCAAAATATTTTGAAAAATGGTTTCTAACTTAAAATTTTTCTAAGTATTTACAAAACTGAAAAGTGTTTTTTTTCACGTTTAGACTTAGAAATCTTTTCAAGCCCCACGAACTCTTGAAAAACTCAGGGGGAGATTTTTTCCAGGGGAGGAAATTAACTTTGATACGTACTTATCTGGATGATTAACTTAACTTTTTGAACCGGGTTGCCATAAATCAAAAAGGTGTAGATTGTTGGTGCAGGCAGCACCTAAGTCAAACCTGGGTTTTGATAATGGCAAAGGGTTCAGAAGTTAAGATGTTATTTGTATCTAATACGTTTACTAAGTGTGCAGGAAAGAAGCCCTAGGTACACTAGGCACGAATTCCTGGTCGAGGACTGGGCACGAAGCCCTGGCATGAAGTTGGGCACCGAAGACATGCTCGAAAGGTGGGCACGAAGTCCTGGTCGAGGACTGGGCACGAAGTCCTGGTCGAGGACTGGGCACGAAGCCCTGGCAAGGAGCTGGGCACCGAAGACATGCTCGGAAGGTGGGCACGAAGACTTGGTCAGGTGCATCGGGAAAAAGTCCAACCGGAGGAGCCGGCTGGCAAAAGGTAAACTCTCCTGAGAGGAGTAGGTGAGGACGCGTTCCCCGTCGAGGGAATAGTAGGTGTCGGTTCGACCTAGGGTTTTATTTGGGAGACCCAAAGTCAGAACCAAGACAGCTACGACTGTAAAATCTAACGTATATTCTTGTCTTGTTTGTGTTGGTACTAACTTTGAATGCAGGGACCGAAGGAGTGTGTTTCTGCAGCTCAAAACGCCCCCAAAGGAGAGGGGCAGGAACCTTTGTTAGGCGCCCAAGGTCAAAGCCAAACGAGCAGTTAAGTAAGAATCGCTTCGAAAGCTTACTAGGCCTGGCGCCCTGATCGTCCCGGGCGCCCTGAAGGTCCCGGATGCCCTAGGTCCAAGCCAAATTGTGATCGAAGCAAACTCAGCCACGAAGCCAACAGACCAAGTCAACCGGGGCGCCCCCAGTGTCCCGGGCGCCCCCGTCAGCTTCGAGGCCGATTCTGGAGGGATAAGCGCTAACCGAGCTGCGGATGAGATTTCTCGGATCCGAAGGCACGTGTCAGGCGCCCCCAGCGTCCAGGGCGCCCCAGGAGCACTATAAAAGGGGCTCGACCCTAAGACATCAGAACATCAATTTTCCAACGCCTCTACGCTCTTCGTTCAAGCGCTCTGCTCTGAAAACCTCCGATCTCGAGATTCTAGCGCCGACGACGACCCTTTGCTCCGATATAGGATCCACACCGGGCGTCGGTAACGAAGAGTATAATTTTCTTTATGGCACTACTATTGTAACAATCTTTGTAAATCTTTGCGCCATTATAGAATTGCCCGCAGTAAACGGTCAAGATCGTGAGCCTTGGAGTAGGAGCCGACCACGACTCTGAACCAAGTAAAAGTACTTGTGTTCTTCTTGTGTGTGTGTTTTCATTTCCGCTACGTAATTTCTCTCTTTCTTTTCCGAAACGTTTTCACGATATTCACCCCCCTCTATCGTGTTTACTCGACAGACACTTCTTCTCCCCTCTTGTGAGTGACCTAGGAGAGAGAGAGGGAGGGAGAGAGGCTAGGGTTTTGGTGTGGATTAATTCTAAAATTAATCAGGGATTAATTAGACTTGTATCATGACTCCTATGGGATATTTATAGGGCTAAGGTAGGGACCATGAGGAGGAGTTGGTTTTTGGCCTGCTAATGGATCCAAACCCGATCCATTAATGGTGATCCATTCCGTTAAAGGATCCCATTGTACTTCCTCACCAACCCCCATATTTTCATATGGGCTCTACATATTACGAGTCGTTCATCTCTTTATATTTAAGATATCGAATGCCCGATAATTAATTTAATTTACTGTAAATTAAATTAATTATCCACTTGATCCTTAATTAGTACCACTCAACCTTTTCATCATGTCGGACCATAGTCCACTTGCAAGATTTGACATGAAGATCCTTTTGAGCTCACCAAGGGGGCATCATCATCCCGACTCACCAGCACACGGATTCCATCAATAATCAATGGCACACCATATAATTAATATTATTTCCTAATTTACCTGGTTTATTGATTTAACAAAATAAATCTCACCCTTTGGTAAGTCAAAGAAATAATATATCATTATACGTGCCCGTTATTATTTCGGGATTAAGAGATCGTACTCCATAATACTTATCCGAGATCTAATCCAATTTACTAAGTCAGTATAAAATTGGATGACCTCTCTTTTGGTCCTACTCAATGTACACAAAGTACACTAGTGTAATTCTATGGTTAAGATAAATCACATCTAATTACACTACAACCATCCATATGGTTTGTCCAACTCCATCTCGGTTGTGACCTCTTTCTTATACTTCGGCAAGGAACCTGATAACATGATCTTCTGTGCGACACTACGCACCATGCTATCTATAATGCCAAGTATTAGATAATTCGTGCACATACTAATATAAACATGCACTGTGTGATTTTGCGATTTTCTTTAAAATGTAAATGTATTCTAATCAAAAGCAAACTTTTAGTATACATACTAACATTATTTAGGTTAGATGATGAGCAATTGGTCTCTATTTGCATCGTGGGAGCTTTTGGTTCTAGAGTATACAGATTGCCAACCATAGTACCCGAACAGATAATCTCTCTATTTCTCTTTATAACAACTCTGTTATTAAAAGCAATAGAATATCCATTCTTTATTAATTTAGAAACCGAAATTAAGTTCTTTCTAAAAGAAGATACATATAAGCAATCTCTCAAAACCAACACTTTATTTCTCTCAAAAGATAAACAAAAGTCTCTCACTGCAACTGTTGTCACCTCCGTAGCATTGCCCATGTAGACGATGATTTCCCCATCAGCTAGCCGTCGGGTTTCCTGGAACCCCTATAGAGTATTGCAGGCATGATCAGTGTCCCCCGTATCTACGCACCTGGTACTGGTAGATAGCACCGCTAACCATGTTTCAACGACTAAGCATGAGGAAATACCTTTGTCTTGACAACGGGGACAATTTGCCTTCCAGTGTCCAGTTTGCTTACACATGAAGCACTTGCCTTTTAGCTTCTTCACATCAGTCCGAGGTCTCTGCGATCCAGCTGCCTTCTTGTACCTACCTTGTTTCTTCTTCTTCCTGCCTTTCGGCATAGAAGTAGAAACCTTCTGAGTAACCAAGGCCTGCGAACTCTGACAAAATAGGCCCTCTGTGGCCTGGAGTTCTCCTAGCAGTTCCCCCAACGTATATTCACGATTGTTCATATTGTAGTTGAGCCAGAACTGCTCAAAACTCCTAGGCAGAGACTGGAGTATAATGTCGACCTGGGTTTCCCCGTCGATCTGTGCTCCCAGTACCTCAATCTCATTGAGGTGAGCCATCATCTTCAGGACATGATCCCTAACGGGTGCCCCTTCGACCATAGTAGTCATCATCAAGCTCTTCATCGCAACCTGCCTGGCGGCCTGACTCTGGTTCCCGAAGAGCTTCTTGAGGTTTTGCATCATATCATAAGCAGTGGGCATGACCTGATGTTGATATTGCAATACATTCGACATAGATGCCAGAATATAGCACCGCGCCATCTCATCTGCCTTAACCCACTTCTTAAAGTGCTCCCTCTGCTCTTCACTAGAGTTCTCGGTAGGCTTTTTAGGACAGTCCTCAAAGAGCACATATTTGTACTCTTCAACAGTAAGGATAATGTCTAGGTTCCTTTTCCAGACTATATAGTTAGGGCCAGTAAGCTTGTTTTCTTTAAGTATGGTAGCTAGTGGGTTAAAGGTCATTTTGGAAAATTCCTGAGAATCACAACAAGCACAACTTTAGATTTCTAAAATAAATTGATTCCTCAAACAATAGATTTTTGAAATCAACCAACACCTCTAAACACCGAGAAATTCACATGCTACGATGGTGTGGACGTATACGAATTTCTACATTCGTAAGAGGAGGTTTTACCCATTAATTTTACTATCTTGTCAACCTATCATTTTGACAAATAAGATTAATAGTTGGTTCACTTCAACCCTGCAAATAATAGCAGTGACTCCGAAGGAGAGGATAGTATTATTTGCATCTAAGTGTTTACCATTACACGACACTAAGAAAATTATTTCCGATTATGTGCCGTCCGATGGGGAAGTACACATGCTCTTCAATAATTTTCTAGTCTTTTTTGACCCAGTGATCCGTAGAACAAGCCCATCCAATGGGGAGGAAGGCACTCAAAGCCGACATGCAGACTTATTCGCATCACCTATCAGATTGTAATGGAGGGCATGGGACCCTTAAGGTTCCTCTCCCACTTAGTTATTTAGTTCGAGGAATTTTACATGCACACACACGACAAGCACATAAACCAACAAAATGAAATAGAAAAATCCTAGATTTTCCAACTTTTATGGCCTTGGTCTCTAATGCGCCTCCAGTCGTGTCGTCACCTCGTCCGCTCCTCCCTACACCATGCTCAAGCCACCTTGAAGGGATCTCCGAGTCGAGATGACTAGCTAATGTTGGATCGAGAAAGACCGATAGAGGGGGGGTGAATATCGGAAAATGTTCGGATTTAAAAGAAAGAGCAGTTACGCAGCGGAATAAAATCAAACAACGCAAACACCAGTAGTTTACTTGGTTCGGAGCCTGGGTCGACTCCTACTCCAAGGCCCACGGTCGTTGACCGTTTACTTTGGGCAATTCTATAATGCACAAAACGGTTACAGAGTAAGATTACAAAAATGACTGTAAATAGAAAATTACACTCTATTTTACCAACTCCCGGTGTAGATCGAGTTTCGGTGCAGCGGGAGGTCGACGACGCTTCGGACTTGAGTTGGGAAGTTCCTGGAGCAGAGCGTAGTCGTCAGAGCGTTTGGAAGCGTTGAATGAAAGCGGTGTTGAAGCTAGGGGTCGAGGGGTGCTATTTATAGCACCTAGGGGCGCCCTGGTCGTCGAGGGCGCCCTGCCACGTGTCACCCGATCCGTGCTTCGCTCGGTCAAGAGTTATCGCACCGGAATAGGGATGAGGTTTGACCTCTGGGGCGCCCTGGTCGCTGAGGGCGCCTTGGTTGACCCGGTCTTCTCGGCTGGATTGAGTTGAAGCTTCGCAGAGAGAGCTGGAGGCGCCTTGGCTGCTGAAGGCGCCTTCACTGACGAAGGCGCCTTCGCTGCTGAGGGCGCCTTGCCCAGTAAGCAGCTGAAGCCTATTTTGCTTCGCTTGGTTCTGGTTCACCTTGAGGGCGCCCTGGACACTTAGGGCGCCTTACTCAGCTGTTGCCTCACTCCTTTGAGGCTCTCTGAGTTGCAGACACACGTCCCTTTGGTCCTGCATCATGGGTTAGTCCAAAACACAACAAAACAATAATTATTTTATACAGCCTTAGCTGTCTTGGTTCTGACTTTGGTCTCCAAAATGGAGCCCTAGGTCGAACCGACGCCTAATGTTCCCTCAAGGGAAACGCGTCCTCACCTACTCCTCTCGGGAGAATTTACCTGGTGCCAACTGGCTCCTCCAGTTGGACTTTTGCCGGCAGCCTTCGCCAGGTCTGAGTACCAAGCGGCCTTAGCTTGGTGCCTAGCGGTCTTCGCTAGTCTTTACTTCTGGCAGCCCTTTCGCCAGGGCCTAGCATTCCTTCGCTAGGCTTGTCCATTCTGGCAGTCCTTCGCCAGTGCCCAACATTCCTTTGCTAGGTCTTTTCCTTTCTGGCAGTCCTTCGCCAGAGCCTAGCATTCCTTCGCTAGGGCTTTTCCTGTACACTCAAGAAACTTGTTAGACAACAAGAAAGACTTAACTTTTGACCTATGTTGCCATTATCAAAACACAGGTTTGACTTAGGTGCATTTTTGCACCAACAGCTAATTATTTACATCCATCGATCCTATACTCCACGAAGGAGTGTAAAAAATATCTAGATCGAAAGTAAACAAAAAGCTCGGCTAAACACGTGCCGTATTTAATTACAAAAATTAAATACTATCTAGCCTCGTCAACCCTGAGGATTTAATTAATTACACAACCAATCACATACATCTATTATTTTGGCCATCATAAGTTGGAATATAGTGCCTGCAACAAAGAGTTAGCCTACGCACATCCACATATCATCCAGCAAAAATAAAATATATGATAATGCACAATTAACCAATCCTAAACACACAAAATCAGAAACCTCAGCTCTAATACCAATTGTTGGGTATAGCTTGGCGGGTTTCCTAAGCGAATACTTGGTCGTCCTTGAGAGACCACTCTATGTCTACGGATTAAAAATTAATTGAATGAAGACCCGTCTCCCAACGACCATCTCGTCATCGTATCGATTGGTTCAAATCACAACTTGGCCAATCTCTAAGATCGAGCCTTGTAATTTGTCTAACCATTCGACCGTGAAAAAGACGATGAGTGGATCACCGATTTTTGTGTTTATTATCGGGGCCCAATTAATTAATTACTATCTATGATTAACAAATAATCAAAACAATTAATTAACATACATCACATAAAATGATAAAAACTATAAGGAGCCAAGGAAGAGAATTATACCTTCCTTTACCTCGTAGCCTTCTACCTTATGTTCCTCCCCTCCTGGACGTCGTGTGGCCGACGAGCTACCGAGAACCGAGATCACCAAGGTCCTCTAAAAGATCACTTCTTCTTCTCGCCAACACAAACCCTAACCCTAGGGTTTGATACCGCTGGCAACACCTTCCTCTTCCCTTGCGCCGCCGGCCACCGTGAGCCACCCAAGCCCTGCCGGCCCAGCAGTAGACCTTGAGAGGAAAGTGAAGAAGAAGAGAAGCTCCTTCTTCCTTACCCAAACCGGCCAGACAACTCCCTCTTCCCTATCCTTGCGTCGCCGCCGCCGCAAGCTCCCATCACCGCCTCTCCTTCGCCGGCCACCACTCCTCACTCGCCGCACACCACAAAAGGGAGAAGGAGGCCCCCCTTTATCTAGTAGTGATCCAGAAAATTTTTCGGAAGAAGATTTAGGGTTGAGAGACCCAAACTGAAATTAGAAGGTTATATCGCGATGAAACTTAGGTTTTGAGGGTTTAAATGTGAAGAAACCTAAACTAGAAAGGGTCAAAAGGCTTAAATCCTATATGTAAGGGTGTGGATTTAAAGAGCTAAAGGAGGAGGACTAAAACGTAAAGTGGCACACCACTTAATCTACTCTTCCCTGTTGTTTTCACCCGCAGCCCAGAGAGAGCCCGAGCCATTTCTTCTTCTCCGCGTGCCCTAGGATGTAGCCGATTTCCCCTACGCTCCATTGTCCCCAGCCTACGCCACCAAGCCAACCTTCCATCTCCACCTCCTCTCGACTCACAGCGAGGGCACCCCTTTGATTTGGGCTGATGAGAGTTTGGGGAAGCAAAATCTCCACCGACGGGGACTAATGATTTAATCCTCTCCGAATCGATTAAGTGATCATCGCCGAAGAGGGGCATAGTGGTTTGGCGGCTATCAACCTTCCATGGTCAGATATTGGAGGTGGCAACGCGATTGGGGGCAGAGATCTCATCGATTATTTCCAAGTAGGTAACATCCTTCTTCGAGGATCTTGTGGATCTGGTTGTTGAACCCGATCATAGCTGAGATGAAGGTGTTGTTCTGTTCTGAGGTTTCGCTCAATGCCAAAGGGAGAGAAGAAGTCGATGCCGGAGGAGACAACCTGCGTAGGGATTTCTCTGGAGAAGGCTGATCCATGGATCTGACTGGAGTTTCTCGGCTGGTGTCCAACTGATGTATGATTTGGATCTATTCCAGTAGCAATTTGTGGATGAATTGGCTTAGATTCATCTGACCAATGTAGAATAATTGTATCCCTTAGTAGAGATTGTGTTGGGATTAGATTTAGGTTTGGATTTTGATCCTGTATTTTGAATTGAATTTGGGTAGTTATATGGAAAGCATGTAGATGTTTGTTTCTGTGTTGGAGGTGTGTAGTTTTTCTGCGGACCATGTGTGGTGTCATGAGTGGTAGTATTTGAAGTTTCTCGTGTAAACTTGATTAGAATTATGGGTTGATACTTGGATATGATGAAGCTTGGGTTTAATCTTTGATCATGTTTGTTTCTTTTCCTTTTTTTCTTGAGTTGTAGACCTTGGTATAAGTTCGGTTTGGATTGGGTATTAGTTGGATCCTTTAGACCTTGTGGTGTTTTGTTGTCAGGTAATACCCTGTAGTTTTGGATTAGAACGAGAAAGGTCAACTAAAAGGATCAGTTAATTGAGTCTGTTATTATGGGTAATTCATCTTCGAATTGATTCACAAGTTGGAATTGAGGTTTAGAAGGTTAATCATTGGTCAATTAGGTTAATGGCATGATTAATGGCTAGTTAGGGTGATGATTAAATTGGTAATTAGGATTTATATGAAAGATGGGACGATCAGGTTTATGGTTTGTTTAGACCCAGGGTTAATTGAGAGGTTATCATTCAATTAGGGACTTGTTAGCTAGTTACTATCTTTGTAATAGCTATTTAAAATATGTCCTTTGATACAGGGCATTGATTTGGACTTTTGGTTGCGGAGTATTAGACGGGAGGTTCTTATTTGATACGGACTACTCCTAATTTAAGGCGGGTACCCCTGACTTATCTTTTTAGATACTGTCTTACTATTATGCATAGTTTGTTATAGATAACAGTAAGTTTATATGCTATACCTGCCTTTGTGTATTATGATCAGATATCTGTTGCTTAGATGAGTCCTGTTTAGTTCCATACAGTCTCGATTTTTGCTATGTGTCCATATGTGCTTAGATATGGTGGTAGGTCACTTTGTACCTGTAGTTGGATTGATTTTCTAGATATACCTTGCACGGATACCTAGAGTAGAATTGTTAGGTCTGGATACATGTGTTAGACCTATACTTTTCCCACCGACGTGTGGTTGAGAACCTGGTTAGTGAGGAGGGTGTTGCTTGCATACTTTACCCTCTAGGTTGCATACTGAGCTGTAGGCTCTGTACGATTGCATACTGGCGATCATCGACTCCATTAGGGTCGAGCCCGTGCGCAGTCAGGTTTCTTTTATTGATAGAGCTATTAGAGTTGAGTTATTATCATGATGGCGACCATCGGCTCCCCTGAGATCTAAGCTCGTCCCAGTCATGTTTGAGGTTGCATAGCCACAGGTGCTGGGCTACATACTTGCATTGCCACAGGTGCTGGGCATTATATATGCATAGACACAGGTGCTGGGCTACATACTTGCATTGCCACAGGTGTTGGACATCATATTTGCATAGCCACAGGTGCTGGGCTACATATTGCATCCGCCAGAGGTGCTAGGCGTAATATTTCCATTGCCACAGGTGTTGGGCATCATACTTGCATAGCCACAGGTGCTGGGCTACATATTACATCCGCCACAGGTGCTAGGCATCATATTTGCATTGCCACAGGTGCTGGGTGTCATATTTGTATAGCCACAGGTGCAGGGCTGCATACATGCATTGCCACAGGTGCTGAGCATCATATTTGCATAGCCACGAGTGTTGGGCTTTATAGGTTGTACTCCACAAGTGGTTGGCTTCTCTATGCAACCATGAGTGGTTGGCTTATCTGTTTCCTATTCACCCGACCGCCGGTCTAGTGGTGGCTGAGGTGCGTACAGAACAGATCGTTGTACTATGTGTATGGGATGCATTGCACCTTGGTTGGTGCTTGTTGTGCTTGAGTATTGTATATGTTTGACATGCCCTTACAGGTGACATACACATTTGGATTGTGTATTCTTGAGGTTATATAGGGGTTGATTACACCTACCCGCAAGATAGACAGACTCTGGAATGCATTTCACCCTTAGTCATTAGATATGCTTTATCCTCTATACTCGACACTGTATCAGCTTGATTCTTATTGTTATTTATAGCTTGTTGTGCATATATGTTTCTGGTATCCGCTGAGTTTATTTGGACTCACCACCGTTGCCTATATTTTTGTTTCCAGGTTGATTGGTCTCCAGGAGAGCCCAGTTGCCAGTCCCAGGTCCCTACGACTCCAGTGATAGGTGCTTCCGCGTAGTTATGTTCTTTTACATCGTATTATTTGGTTTTTATTAGTTTTATGTTGTGGAACTTGTATCGTGTTTCATTTGTCTTGGTATTGTATTTTTGAGTCCTCGGATGGACTATGTGTTTGTTGTTTGTTGTAAGTCGGACCGGTCCGCAGTCAGGTATGATTTATTTTATGTTATGGTTATGTTATTTCTTGATTTTGAGGTCTGAGGCCAAATTATTATTGTGTGTTGTTTGTGTATGTAAATTGTCCGCTGGATAGGGGAGATGCTGTCCGATTTTATATTAGAACAACGACTCCTAGGTCTCGGGGCATGATAATTTATTTTGGTATCAGAGCCCAGGTTGCGTGATACCTTGGGGACTTGTGGATTTTCGAAGTTGTATCTGATACCGATTCGATAGGTATCGGAGCTCGGGTTTGATGATATACCCGAGTACATTTTGGATTTTCGGAGTCATTTTTCGACAAGGTTGGACTTTGGGACTTAGCGGCAATGGGAAATCTCCAGGCGACAAGAGGTATAGCTTTCTGGACCTATTCTACTGTTAGTATTCACTATTAAAGTTAGGATTGGTTAAATTATCCCAGCTTGGTGGGATCGTGTATTCATATTGGATAGATTGGTACTTATAGACTTGGTTTTAGTCAGATTGACAGGTAGTCATTCTATGTTTGTCGTGATCGTTCATGTGAGCTATTAGTTGACATATTGCCGATATGACTTTGGAACGGGGAGTGCTAATTCTCTAGTTGCATCGACTGCTGAGTCGGAAAACCAAGGTCGAATATGTCAACAATCTATTGGAGGTTAGGATTTTGATTTTTCTAGACCTTACTATTTATAGTATGTGTTCTAGCTATTATTAGCTAAGCGAGAACTAGGGATTGCCAACTGCTGTTGGCTCGATCAGTGTAGGATCGACTTACCCTGGTTCAAGGAATTTCAGACCGTCGGGTCGTTTGTGCTTGGTTAGGTGACCTGGAAGGCACGTTTAGGGTATATGATCTACATTGATATAGAAGGGTAGCATGAGCTATATACTATCATGGATAGTAGAGGATTGATACATCCAAGTCTATGAGGACTTTGACCATGGATCACATGTACTTGGTTGATGACCTAGAAGGTACAGTTTGATAGATGGAGTACGCTGATATGAAGAAGTGTGGAGCTAGCTGCTCGACATCTACAAGTTACCGCGTGTACCTGGTTTGGATAACCAAGGAGGTACCTTCGTACTTATGATTCGTGCTGAGGCGAATCACTTATGAGGCTAGATCACCTTTGGGTGGAAGATGCCGAGGATGACTTTCAGGGAACAAAGAATCACTTCGTGATTATGTTGAGTTACTCTTGAGATATAGCGTGTCTCTATGTTATGGAGTTGGAACTCAGAGGTTTTTGAACCTTGAGTGGAGGAACCAGAGAATATTAGGTTACGAGGCGATGGTTGGTCGACTCGCGCATTGCTATGCGATTCTATGAGGGATTTTGACTCATAAATTGAGTGTTCGTGGTTGAATAATCTCGATGGTACATCGGGATGTACGACCTGTTATGATAGTTGAGAGGTGGATTGAGATTGACGAGTCTCTATGATATGATATATTTTGAGGATGTTATTTGGTGGATAAATAATCGTTAGTATGGAATTTGGGAGCTTGGATGGAAGATTCAAGCACAACATCCCCACTTATTCCCGTAGGTTGCCTGCAGGTTCATTTAGTTGTTGAGCTGATTGAATAGGATAGTAAGTTGCCTACTGCATACGAGATGTTGGCAATTGGCGGGTGAGGAAAGATGAAATTTGGGGACCAAATTTTTATTAGTGGGAGAGGATATTAAATCCGACACTTTTGATGTGATCCAGAAAATTTTTCGGAAGAAGATTTAGGGTTGAGAGACCCAAACTGAAATTAGAAGGTTATATCGCGGTGAAACATAGGTTTTGAGGGTTTAAATGTGAAGAAACCTAAACTAGAAAGGGTCAAAAGGCTTAAATCCTATATGTAAGGGTGTGGATTTAAAAAGCTAAAGGAGGAGGACTAAAACGTAAAGTGGCACACCACTTAATCTACTCTTCCCTGTTGTTTTCACCCGCAGCCCAGAGAGAGCCCGAGCCATTTCTTCTTCTCCGCGTGCCCTAGGATGTAGCCGATTTCCCCTCGCTCCATCGTCCCCAGCCTACGCCACCAAGCCAACCTTCCATCTCCACCTCCTCTCGACTCACGGCGAGGGCACCCCTTTGATTTGGGCTGATGAGAGTTTGGGGAAGCAAAATCTCCACCGACGGGGACTAACGAGTTAATCCTCTCCGAATCGATTAAGCGATCATCGCCGAAGAGGGGCATAGTGGTTTGGCGGTTATCAACCTTCCATGGTTAGATATTGGAGGTGGCAACGCGATTGGGGGCAGAGATCTCATCGACTATTTCCAAGTAGGCAACATCCTTCTTCGAGGATCTTGTGGATCTGGTTGTTGAACCCGATCATAGCTGAGATGAAGGTGTTGTTCTGTTCTGAAGATTCGCTCGGTGCCATAGGGAGAGAAGAAGTCGATGCCGGACGAGACAACCTGCGTAGGGATTTCTCTGGAGAAGGCTGATCCATCGGATCTGACTGGAGTTTCTCGGCTAGTGTCCAACTGAGGTAAGATTTGGATATATTCCAGTAGCTATTTGTGGATGAATTGGCTTAGATTCATCTGACCAATGTAGAATAATTGTATCTCTTAGTAGAGATTGTGTTGGGGTTAGATTTAGGTTTGGGATTCTGATCCTGTATCTTGAATTAAATTTGGGTAGCTATATAGAAAGCATGTAGATGTTTGTTTCTGTGTTGGAGGTGTGTAGTTTTTCTGCGGACCTTGTGTGGTGCCTTGAGTGGTAGTATTTGAAGTTTCTCGTGTAACCTTGATTAGAATTATGGGTTGATACTTGGATATGATGAAGCTTGGGTTTAATCTTTGATCATGTTTGTTTCTTTTCCTTTTTTTTATTGAGTTGTAGTCCTTGGTATAAGTTCGGTTTGGATTGGGTATTAGTTGGATCGTTTAGACCTTGTGGTGTTTTGTTATCAGGTAATACCCTGTAGTTTTGGATTAGAACGAGAAAGGCTCAACTAAAAGGATGAGTTAATTGAATCTGTTATTATGGGTAATTCATCTTGGAATTGATTCAAAAGTTGAATTGAGGTTTAGTAGGTTAATAATTTGGTCAATTAGGTTAATGGCTTGATTAATGGCTAGTTAGGGTGATGGTTAATTGGTAATCAGGATTTATATGAAAGATGGGATGATCAGGTTTACGGTTTGTTTAGACCCAGGGTTAATTGAGAGGTTATCATTCAATTAGGGACTTGTTAGCTAGTTACTATCTTTGTAATAGCTATTTAAAATATGTCCTTTGATACAGGGTATTGATTTGGACTTTTGGTTGCGGAGTATTGGACGGAAGATTCTTATTTGATACGGACTACTCCTACTTTGAGGCGGGTACCCCTGACTTATCTTTTTAGATACTGTCTTACTATTATGCATTGTTTGTTATAGATAACAGTAAGTTTATATGTTATTCCTGCCTTTGTGTATTATGATCAGATATCTGTTACTTAGATGAGTCCTGTTTAGTTCCATACAGTCTCGATATTTGCTATGTGTCCATATGTGCTTATATATGGTGGTAGGTCACCTTGTACCTGTAGTTGGATTGATTTTCTAGATATACCTTGCATGGATACCTAGAGTAGAATTGTTAGGTCTGGATACAAGTGTTAGACCTATACTTTTCCCACCGACGTGTGGTTTAGAACCTAGTTAGTGAGGAGGGTGTTGTTGGCATACTTTACCCTCTGGGTTGCATACTGAGCTGTAGGCTCTGTACGATTGCATACTGGCGATCATCGGCTCCATTAGGGTCTGAGCCCGTCATGCAGTCTGGTTTCTTTTATTGATAGAGCTATTAGAGTTGTGTTATTATCATGTTAGCGACCATCGGCTACCCTGAGGTCTGAGCCCGTCCCCAGTCATGTTTGAGGTTGCATAGCTACAGGTGCTGGGCATCATATTTGCATAGACACAGGTGCTGGGCTACATACTTGCATTGCCACAGGTGCTGGGCATCATATTTGCATAGCCACAGGTGCTGGGCTACATATTGCATCCGCCACAGGTGTTAGGCGTCATATTTGCATTGCCACAGGTGTTGGGCATTATACTTGCATAGCCACAGGTGCTGGGCTACATATTACATCCGCCACAGGTGTTAGGCCTCATATTTGCATTGCCACAGGTGTTGGGCATCATACTTGCATAACCACAGGTGCTGGGCTACATATTACATCCGCCACAGGTGCTAGGGATCATATTTGCATTGCCACAGGTGCTGGGCATCATACATGCATAGCCACAGGTGCTGGGCTACATATTACATCCGACACAGGTGCTAGGCATCATATTTGCATTGCCACAGGTGCTGAGTGTCATATTTGCATAGCCACAGGTGCTGGGCTGCATACATGAATTGCCACAGGTGCTGGGCATCATATTTGCATAGCCACGAGTGTTGGGCTTTATAGGTTGTACGCCACAAGTGGTTGGCTTCTCTATGCAACCATGAGTGGTTGGCTTATCTGTTTCCTGTTCACCCGACCGACGGTCTAGTGGTTGCTGAGGTGCATACAGAACAGATTGTTCTACTATGTGTATGGGATGCATTGCACCTTGGTTGGTGCTTGTTGTGCTTGAGTGTTATATATGTTTGACATGCCCTTACAGGTGACATACACATTTGGATTGTGTATTCTTGAGGTTATATAGGGGTTGATTACACCTACCCGCAAGATAGACAGACTCTGGTATGTATTTCACCCTTAGTTTTTAGATATGCTTTATCCTCTATACTCGAGACTGTATCAGCTTGATTCTTATTGTTATTTATAGCTTGTTGTGCATATATGTTTCTGGTACCCGCTGAGTTTATTTGGACTCACCACCGTTGCCTATATTTTTGTTTCCAGGTTGATTGGTCTCCAGGAGAGCCCCAGTTGCCAGTCCCAGGTCCCTACGACTCCAGTGATGGGTGCTTCCGTGTAGTTATGTTCTTTTACATCGTATTATTTGGTTTTTATTTGTTTTATGTCGTGGAACTTGTATCGTATTTCATTTGTCTTGGTATTGTATTTTTGAGTCCTCGGATGGACTATGTGTTTGTTGTTTTTGTTGTAAGTCGGACCGGTCCGCAGTCAGGTATGATTTATTTTATGTTATGGTTATGTTATTTCTTGATTTTGAGGCCTGAGGCCAAATTATTATTGTGTGTTGTTTGTATATGTAAATTGTCCGTCGGATAGGGGAGATGCTGTCCGATTTTATATTGGAACAGCGACTCCTAGGTCTCGGGGCGTGACAATTTATTTTGGTATCAGAGCCCAGGTTGCGTGATACCTTGGGGACGTGTGGATTTTCAAAGTTGTATCTGATACCGATTCGGTAGGTATCGGAGCTCGGGTTTGATGATATACCCGAGTACATTTTGGATTTTCGGAGTCATTTTTCGACAAGGTTGGACTTTGGGACTTAGCGGCAATGGGAAATCTCCAGGCGACAAGAGGTATAGCTTTCTGGACCTATTCTACTGTTAGTATTCACTATTAAAGTTAGGATTGGTTAAATTATCCCAGCTTGGTGGGATCGTGTATTCATATTGGATAGATTGGTACTCATAGACTTGGTTTTAGTCGGATTGACAGGTAGTCAATCTATGTTTGTCGTGATCGTTCATGTGAGCGATTAGTTGACACATTGCCGATAAGACTTTGGAATGGGGAGTGCTAATTCTCTAGTTGCATCGACTGCTGAGTCGGAAAACCAAGGTCGAATATGTCAACAATCTATTGGAGATTTAGGATTTTGATTTTTCTAGACTTTACTATTTATAGTACGTGTTCTAGCTATTATTAGCTAAGCGAGAACTAGGGATTGCCTACTGCTATTGGCTCGATCAGTGTAAGATCGACTTACCCTGGTTCAAGGAATTTCAGACCGTCAGGTCGTTTGTGCTTGGTTAGGTGACCTGGAAGGCACGTTTAGGGTACATGATCTACATTGATATAGAAGGGTAGCATGAGCTATATACTATCATGGATAGTAGAGGATTGATACATCCTAGTCTATGAGGACTTTGACCATGGATCACCTGTACTTGGATGATGACCTAGAAGGTACAGTATGATAGATGGAGTACGCTGATATGAAGAAGTGTGGAGCTAGCTGCTCGACATCTAAAAGTTACCGCGTGTACTTGGTTTGGATAACCAAGGAGGTACCTTCGTACTTATGATTCGTGCTGAGGCAAATCACTTACGAGGCTAGATCACCTTTGGGTGAATGATGCCGAGGATGACTTTCAGGGAACAAAGAATCACTTCGTGATTATGTTGAGTTACTCTTGAGATATAGCGTGTCTCTATGTTATGGAGTTGGAACTCAGAGGTTTTTGAACCTTGAGTGGAGGAACCGGAGAATATTAGGTTACGAGACGATGGTTGGTCGACTCGCGCATTGCTATGCGATTCTATGAGGGATTTTGACTCATAGATTGAGTGTTCGTGGTTGAATAATCTCGATGGTACATCGGGATGTACGACCTGTTATGATAGTTGAGAGGTGGATTGAGATTACCGAATCTCTATGATATGATATATTTTGAGGATGCTATTTGGTGGATAAATTATCATTAGTATGGAATTTGGGAGCTTGGATGGACGATTCAAGCACAACATCCCCACAACAGGATAGTAAGTTGCCTACTGCATACGAGATGTTGGCAGTTGGCGGGTGAGGAAAGATGAAATTTGGGGACCAAATTTTTATTAGTGGAGGAGGATGTTAAATCCAACACTTTTGGTGTAATCTAGAAAATTTTTCGAAAGAAGATTTTGGGTTGAGAGACCCAAACTGAAATTAGAAGGATATATCGCGTTGAAACTTAAGTTTTGAGAGTTTAAATGTGACGAAACCTGAACTAGAAAGGGTCAAGAGGCTTAAATCCTATATGTAAGGGTGTGGATTTAAAATGCTAAAGAAGTAGGACTAAAATGTAAAGTGGCACACCACTTAATCTACTCTTCCCTATTGTTTTCACCCGTAGCCCAGAGAGAGCCCGAGCCATTTCTTCTTCTCCGCGTGCCCTAGGCTGTAGCCGATTTCCCCTACGCTCCATCGTCCCCAGCCTATGCCACCAAGCCAACCTTCCATCTCCACCTCCTCTCGACTCACGGCGAGGGCACCCCTTTGATTTGGGCTGATGAGAGTTTGGGGAAGCAAAATCTCCACCGACGGGGACTAACGAGTTAATCCTCTCCGAATCGATTAAGTGATCATCGCCGAAGAGGGGCATAGTATCAGTCGACTGCCATTTGGGGCAGTCGACTGGTAAAGGTTGAATTAAGTTTCAACAGCTGGGTATGTGTTCAAATGATGCAAAACAAGTATATGGGGGCTAGTACACATTGTTTATGATCATTAGGGATTAAAAGAACCGATAATTGAGATATTATTTGGGTTTTTGATGTATGGCAATGGGGGAGAAATTTGGGTTTAAGTTGTTGGGAAACCAAACTTGTCTTTGCTAAAAACCCTAGGTTTAGGTGGAGTTGAGATTAAGGGGGAGCATGGTTGCTCCATTCTTGGCGTAAGGGGAACCTTGGAAAGGTTCTTAAAAACCCTTTGTTAGTCTAATGTAGGGGGAGCTTGGGAAAAGCTTTAAAAAACCCGTTTTGTGTAAAAATCCTAACTTGGAGAGTTAGGTGTGTAAAAGTCCTAGCTTGGAGGGCTAGGTGTGAGAAAGTCCTAACTTGGAGAGTTAGGTGTGTAAAAATCCTAATTTGGAGTGTTAGGTGGTGAAAATTCCTAACCTGGAGGGTTAGGTGTGGAAAAATCCTAACTTGGAGGGTTAGGTGTAGGATACCTTGGGATAGGATCCATTTTTGCATTGCATATGCATTTGTTTAGCATGGTTTTTGCTATTGACTACTATCTTGTTTCCCTAACTTAAACGTATTGCCAAACATCAAAAAGGGGGAGATTGTTGAGGCAATCTGTGGTCCGAAGTGACCAAGTGTTTTGATGTTTAGGCAAAGGGTTTAAGTTAGGTTTACCCTTGTTATCTCATATGTGTATGTTGAGTGTGCAGGATGTACATGTTACACATATGGACTTGACTGGACGGCCTCAGTACAGTGAAGGGTGGCATGGAGACAAGCTGGAGGCTTATGTGCACCCAAGGGACCTTGGACAGCAGGGACAATGAGCTGATGGGCGTGAACTTTGAGGCATGCGTGAAGGATGGCATGGAGGCAAGCTGGAGGCTTGCGTGCATCCGAGGGACAGGAGCCAAAGATGAAGAGGGCGCGAAGGCAACAGTCGAGGCTGCGAAGGAGGAGTCAGTCAAGTCGTGAGGGTATGAGTGCTGTGTAATTGTACTCGGGAAAGTCCTAGGGTCGAGTGCTGAGAGAAGTGTACTCGGGAAGAGAAACCCTAGGTGTGTGAGTGGGGCAGTCGACTGTCATTGGAGCAGTCGACTGGTAAAACTCACAGAAAGGGTCTGGCCACTGGACCAGTCGACTGCCCTAGGAGCAGTCGACTGGTGTACAGCTGGATTCAAACGTTGGGGCTGTCAACGGTCGATTCCTGAGTGGGGCAGTCGACTCCTAAGCGAGAGTTTGAGCCCGAGTCCTATTTAAAGAGGACTTCGTGGTGGCTGAGATCCTTGACGAAACTCGCTTGGGTAAAGTGAGTTAGTAGTCTACTGTGATTAGAGAGCGTCCGAAGTGTTGTGGCGAGGTTTCTCCACCCACAAGGAGTGACAGATCTAGCCGGAGGTTATCCGGGGTTGATCCACCGAAGGATTCTTGGATTAGTCACCCGTCCAGGGTGGATACCAAGTAAATCAAGTTGTTAGTATTGTTATTGTATTCTTTTACATATTATTGTTTCCGCTGTGCTAACGACTTTGTAGAGAAACAAACGACAAAGTGCTATTCACCCCCCTCTAGCAAAACGATCCATCAAAAACTATTTAGAGGAGAAAAGAGAAAGTCAACCAAGAAAAAGATATATAAGGTCAAGAGAGTAAGAGTTGAAGGTCAAGAAGCACCGAAGGTACACCGGTGTGGTCTTGCTTTTGTAGATGAGTCACCTAGGGAAGTGACTAGGGCTAGGAGCTCAAGGGAGAGTTCTAGAAGTCAAAATGGGATACATGGTCAATGGATCTCAGGAGGATTTATTCTAGGGGATTAGATGGACTATGAAATGTGCCAAACAGTTTGGAAGACTAGTGTAAGTCTTAATCCTAGGAAATTGACACATTAAAAGGAGGATTATGGAGGAAAAGATGAAAATAGACTCATATTGTACGAAAATTAGTTTTTAGTATGTTAATACCATATAAACAAGTGCCAGGAATGTATTATGGTTAAGTGTGAGAAGAGGCATCAAGAAGAGATCAAAATTAGAACTTTTAGTTAGTTTCAATGACACTATTTAGGTAGTTTTGAATTTCGTACCAATCTTGGGATTGGTAATAGATTAATTCTGAACAATATTTTTCCTAAGTAGGCATAGATACCACAAATCTCTCCATGAAATTTCATATTTGTTGGAGATTTGTGGAATTAATTAGGCAATTTTGAAATTAGAACAAAGGGCTGAAATCAGGGTGCCAGTCGACTAGTTCAGAACCAGTCGACTGGTCTAGTATAGATAAAAAACTGAGAATTTAAATTTACCAGTCGACAGCCCCCAGGGCAGTCGACTAAACTTTCTGTTCGGTTCTCAGTCGACTGGTATGTGAAGTTTTAAAAGGAAACAGTCGCGCAGGGGTGGCCGAACCTAGGGTTTCCCGTGCCACCCCCTGCGAGTCTTCTTCTCTCCCGACCTCCCCTCTTGCTTCAATGTTTTCCCAAGTCCTAAGATCACCTTCCTAGCCTCCCTCTACCTCATATCTGGGTCTAGGGTTGAAAGAACCTCTCTTCTCAAGTTACTCTTCATCAATCTCCACCATTCAACGAAGGGAGAAATGGTAATGAAGTATTTGCTCTATTTTTCTCATTCAATTCATGATTCATAACTAACCCTCTACCTTAGGCATGTTTTCTTTGTTATTTTCCTTGGTAGGGTCATGGTTGGTACATGCATGGGTAATTGCATTTTAGGATTGTTCAAAAGAGAAGAATTCGTGAGGGAAGTTCACAACAGGCTGCCGTAGATCCTACGGTCCCTCGATTCCGTTCCGAGGAATGTCGACAAAGATTTGCGGACAATGAGTTTGTCTTAATGAATTGTAGATATCTAAATAGGGCATACTTCCAAGAGAAAACCCCTCGCATTGCTGAAATGATCATATATTTTGGTCTAGAGCAACTGGTATATTGTCAGCATCGTTAACCTGGACTTGTGCAAGGAGTTTTATGACAATCTGACATGTGTGTGTCCCGATGATGGGACCTATGAGTCTATGGTGGCAAGTGTCACCATTCCCTTTTCAGCTACAGTCTTAGATTCATTTCTAGGGTGTAGGGCCTCTAACAATGCATTTACATATTTTTCAAAAGTCGTCGAGCCTTTCACCTTCCCCAATGTAACCATAGACCAAATTCATCTCCATTATTTTTCAAGACATCGATGTGTGACCCAGCGTATTTTTGAAGTTAAGCGCATGAGTCCGTTTAGCAATGTACTATATAAAATTGTCTTGGATTGCATATTACCCATTGTCACCAAGGGAGGTCGAAGATTCGACTTCCTCACTTGGTACTCATGTATGCATTAGAAAGGAGACTAGATATCGACATTACTTTGCATGTCTTCACATCCATTGTCCACTTCTCTCATAGTGTCAATGCCAAGATCTACATGCCTTTCAGTCATGTTTTGACCGAATTCTTTGAGTCTAGGGGCATTTGCACTACTAGGGGTGAGATGCACCGCCTGTCCAAGGACTACGACCAGATCGACTCACGACAGTTGTCCTTGGCGGGGATTGAGTGCCGACAGGGGGAGATGGCCTGGAGACAACGTTCTGATTCCTCTAATTCTGATAAGGAGGCTGCAACTGCTGCTGGAGTTTCACAGGAGCAGTTCTCCCTCCTGCAGTCAGAGGTACATGATCTGAGGGGGGCTTCCAGACATTTTAGCAGCAAAAGATGGAGATGCAGCAGCAGCATACTGCCATTCAGGGGGAGGTTCATGGTCTCACAAAGTTCTGTCAAGAGTTCCAGCAGAGACAGGACGAGATGTATGCAATGACGCAGAGCTAGAACCTCATGTATCAGGTGTTGGCACCCGGTGCATGTTGACAAGGATACGAGTTCGTAAAATTTTAAATTTTTACGTGCAGCGGAAGAATTTGCATTAAATAATTTCCTAAATTATTTTAACTTCGTATCTAGCATGCAACCTTATAGTGTGTTGACATAATCATAAAATAAAACTTTGCGGAAAAGTAAACTAATTACATTATACCTCTCATAACTCGAAGTAAGGGACGAGATCCAACCGTAGCGTCCCTTGGAAGCTCCGCCTCTATTCGCGTCCACGCCGAGTTCTCTTCGGGATGACTTCGCAAAGTCACGAGTTTTGTGCCGACGAGAACTACTAGATTCTCTATAGGCACAACAAAGAAGAACAAGAGAAAAAGTAGGAAACTAACCAACGAAGTAACGGAATCGAATTCCGGGAAGAGAGGAGTCGCTATCCGCTTCTTCTTCTTCGTATTCGGGTTCTCCTTCTTCTTCTTGAAGCTCACGACCTCCACCACCTTGGAAGAAGGTTTGCGCCGGCCCTAAGCCACCAAGTGGGCGCCGGCCCTAGGACTCCAAGAATGGGTGGGCGCCGGCCCTAAGGGAAGAGAGGGAGAAGGAGGAGAGGAGAGATTAAGAGAGAGAGGGAGAGAATAATTAATCTCTTGATTCGTTAGGAATAAGGGCTAGCCTTTGGTTCCTTTATATAGTAGCAACTCTTTTGCTAAGTCTCCCTCTAAACCGAATTAACGGAATTAGTTATAAGAAATTTATCTTATAAATTTTCTTATTAATTATTCCGTTTAAACCGAGTCTTTATTATAAACCAATTTATAATAAAACTAATTCTTCTTCTCTTTAAATTATGGAATAAATTTTTTTATAAGAAATTTATAAACTTTCTTATTATGGAAAAATCAATTCATAATTGATTTTATAAAATTAAAATAAACCAATTCATGGATTATTTTAATCTTCCATAAAAGAATAAATTTCTATAAATTTTATTTATATAAATTTCTTTATACAAATTTATTTATCCATAATTTATAAAACAAATCGCACTAGATTTATTTTATTAATTAAACCAAAATTAATTGGTTTTCTCCACTTATTGTGGCTGGCCACCAAAGGGAGTTTTGACACCCTCCTTGGCCGGCCAAACCAACTCGAAACGCCGCGAATTAAACTCATTTAATTTGCCCAAAAAGCCTTCAAAAGACTTAGCTATTTTTAGCTTCCATTGCGCCTCTGACTAACTCAGATTTGACTTATTTCTCTTGATCGGAAAATTCAATTTTCAACTCGTTTTAAATCCCTCGGATTACTCGTAGTGCGTGTGACTAAATAGGCTTTCGATTTATGTTGGCCGTCTATAATTAACCCATTAATTATAGAACGATCATGAGTGGCACCTAGTAGTACATCATGATCCCCAATTAATCGAAAGATCAACGGTTTGACCTCAAAAGAAATTATTCTGAAACCCTTCAGCAGCTCTAATGAATCGTGCCTCATTCCCTTCACCACCTTATACCCACTTGGTTCAGGACACGGTCAATGGTGTCAGTCCCCACTAGGCTGACTACGTCACACCTAGCCCAAGTAGTGTCTTTCTCGTCCTTTGGATTTCTAATTACTCTCATGTATTTAAGAGACTCGCACTCTTAACATGATATGCTCTGGCCAGAGGCTTTGAGTAACAATCCGACGATAGGCCTGGGTATACATCTCCTCGCAAGGAGTGGTGAATCCTTTATAGGCTGTTCAAACATCTTCGGGCACTTCGGCTTATACCCGATCATCCTGGGTCCACACCTCCTTGGAGATGCTTGCTTAAGATGTCAAAGTATAAGTCTCCATGACCAAGATGACTTGAACACCGCAAGTCAAAGGAACATCGCACTTAAGCCGCAGTAAGATCTTCATTGACATATCTACATGTAGATTCCCATATGAAGTCTTACAGCTAGTCACTCCAATGAATAGTTCCCTTAACTAGCATCCATGTTTATCTCCGGACATCCCAATGTCACCAGCCAGTGAGAATCAGCTGAATAGAGAATAACCCATGCTAGTCTCAACATAATTGATAATGTCCGTATTTATCAATTCATCGACTAGGGATATTTCCAACAATTCACATTTGCACATTTAGAGATAATCACTAGTTGTGATCCCATCACAAATTGTCTTATGCTGTGAATTGTATGGCGGACATTCAGTATATGAGTTTAAGATCCCAATCAAATACAAACATGAATACTCAAATAGTGAATTATCATTTATTAAAATAAATGTTTACAATCATAAGGCGATTGCCTTAGGATACTTCTCTCATATCACTAACAAACTCCCACTTGGCCTAATGCCAATCGCTACGGTATCCAATACCACAGGCTCTAACATGACCCTCAAACTTGCTTTGAGGTAAGGCTTTAGTTAAAGGATCCGCTATATTCCTTTCAGTGGGAACTCTCTCAATTTGTATGTCATTCCTACTTATAATCTCTCTGATCAGATGATAGCGTCGAAGCACGTGTTTGGATCGTTGATGAGACCTTGGTTCCTTCGCTTGTGCAATAGCTCCATTGTTGTCGCAGTAAACCGGCACTGCTTCATCAATGGTTGGAACCACACCAAGTTCTGAGACAAACTTCTTGATCCAAACTGCTTCCTTTGCTGCTTCCGAAGCTGCGATATACTCCGTTTCTGTGGTAGAATCCGCTACGGTGTCTTGTTTGGAACTTTTCCAACTTACTGCGCCTCCATTCAAAGTAAATACGTATCCAGACTGTGATTTGGAGTCATCCTTATATGTTTGGAAACTAGCATCTGTATACCCACGTATTACCATATCTCCTTCTCCATATATTAGGAACATATCCTTAGTTCTTCTTAAGTACTTAAGGATTGTCTTGACAGCTGCCCAATGATCCATTCCTGGATCCGACTGGTATCTGCTTGTGACACTCAAAGCATATGATACATCGGGCCTTGTACATAACATATCATACATGATAGATCCTATTGCGGATGCATAGGGAATCTTATTCATGCAAATCCTCTCGTCTTCTGTGTGCGGACACATAGACTTCGAAAGGTTGATCCCATGCCTGATGGGAAGGTGACCTTTCTTGGATTCCGACATGCTAAACCTTTTTAGCATTCGGTCTATATATGTAGACTGCGAAAGACCAAGCAACCGTTTTGATCTATCTCTATAGATTCTAATCCAAAGGATATAGGTTGCTTCTCCCAGGTCTTTCATGGAGAAAGTTTTGGACAACCAAATTTTAACTGTCTGTAAAACTGATACATCGTTTCCTATAAGCAATATGTCATCGACATATAATACTAGGAATACGACTGCACTCCCACTAACCTTCTTGTACACACAAGGTTCGTCAGGATTTTGTGAGAAATCAAAGTCTTTGATTGTCTCATCAAAACGGATGTTCCAGCTCCTAGATGCTTGCTTCAGTCCATATATGGATCGTCGAAGCTTGCATACTTTGGTTTTATCAACCGATGTGAAACCTTCAGGTTGTATCATGTATACATCCTCAAGCAGGTTTCCATTAAGGAAAGCTGTTTTCACATCCATTTGCCATATGTCATAATCATAATGAGCTGCTATGGCTAGGAGCATCCGAATGGATTTAAGCATAGCTACTGGCGAATAGGTTTCGTCATAATCAATTCCTTGTTTCTGACGATATCATTTTGCCACTAATCTAGCCTTAAAGGTAACAACATTACCTTCCATGTCAGTTTTCTTCTTGAAAACCCACTTGCACCCTATGGGTTTGATCCCTTCAGGTGGGTTAACCAAGTCCCATACTTGATTTTCGTACATGGAATCCATTTCCGACTTCATGGCCTCAAGCCATTTGTCCCTTTCTGAACTTTTCAGAACTTCTTCATAACTGATAGGTTCGTCATCACCAATGAGCAACACGTCGTTCGATTCACTTACGAGAAATCCGTATCTCTCTGGAATGTTGCGTGTCCTATCAGACCTACGAAGAGGTGGTGTAGTTTTAGGTTCAACTGATAGCTCATCACTATGAGTTCTCGGTTGTGGGTCTAGACTAGGTGTCTCTGTAATGTCTATTGGAGTTTCTTGAACTTCATCAAGCTCAATGCCACTCCCATTGTTTTCTTGTAAAAGAAATTCTTTTCCCAGAAATACAGCATGCCTTGAAACAAACACCTTTTGTTCCAAGGGATGATAGAATTGGTAACCCTTCGTTTCCTTAGGGTATCCAATAAATAGACATTTATCAGACTTAGCATCCAATTTGTCTGATACAACCCGCTTCACATAAGCAGGACAACCCCATATCTTAAGGTGAGTTAAGTGAGGTTTCTTACTATTCCAAATCTCATATGGAGTAGTAGAGACTACCTTGGTCGGGACTCTGTTTAGCAAGTAAACAGCTGTCTTAAGTGCATAGCCCCAAAAGGATTTTGGAAGAGTTGCATGATTTATCATCGACCTAACCATGTCCATCAAGGTTCGGTTGCGCCTCTCAGATACACCATTATGCTGTGGTGTATATGGCGGAGTCCATTGGGATAATATCCCATTGTCCCTAAGATAATCTTGAAACTCTTGACTTAAGTATTCTCCACCCCGATCGGATCGAAGTATTTTAATACTTTTGCCAAGTTGTTTCTCTACTTCATTTCTGAATTCTTTGAATTTATCAAAAGCTTCAGATTTGTGTTTCATCAAGAACACATAACCGAATCGTGAGTGATCATCGATAAAGGTGATGAAGTAGTTATAGCCTCCTTGTGCTTGAGTTGACATTGGTCCGCATACATCGGTATGTATTAGACCAATCAACTCTCCCACTGGATTACCCTTACCGGAAAAGGGTAATTTGGTCATTTTGCCTTTTAAGCATGATTCGCATGTATCAAATGAACCGGGTTCAAATGATTCCAGAATTCTACATCGGTGTAATTCGGTCATGCGTTTCTTACTTATATGGCCAAGACGACAGTGCCACGTGTAGGAGTCTATTCGATTATCTATTAGAGCACGTTTATTGCTAACTTCGATATTGAAAATGTCACTGGATAAATCTAACGTGTAGATGCCATTGCAAAACCGAGTGTGCTCAGTCGCTCAATGTACCCCAACATCTTTAACGCAAACTGCGAGGCAGAAGTGCCTTCCTGCATCTTAGTGGTGAAGAGGAGTCTGGAGACTTCGAACCTTTCGGATCTCGCCTGCTCTTCAAACAACTCATGAAGATGGAAGATGATGGTATTAGCATCCATATGCTCATGCTGCTTTTGCAGCTCAGGTACCATAGAGGCTAGCATGATGCAACTCGCAAGTTCAGAATCGGTCACATGTTTCTGATGGGCCAACAATTGGTCCGGAGTTGCATTTTCTGGAGGACTTTTGGGAAGTGCTTCTTCAAGGACATAGGCAAGCTTCTCTGCCTTGAGGACTATCCTCAGGTTTCGAAGCCAGTCCATGAAATTCGGCCCATTCAGTTTATTGGTGTCCAAAATGGAACGTAAGTTTATTTGAGTAGACATGATCGAGTGATTATCCTAGAAATACAAATTGAGATTATGTGAGAAGATTGATTAAAGAATGTATCAACATACATAAATTAAATCCTATTTATTTTACGAATTGAATCACCCTTATTATCAATTCGGGAGATCGTAGGAACATCTTCAAATAGGTTGATATCCAACCATAAATAAGATCCACCATGGCTGTGGCCATCAAGTTTTTCTTAGCTATGAAGGTAGGTAATTATACCGATTACACATCACTTATATGTAACTATCACCTTATGCTATCAACTAATTGAATGTTTGCATAAATCATTAGGTTGTTAACTCATTAACAAGTATGTATCAATATACTTAGCACCTAACTGCACCTCTCTTTACATCGACCTTGGCTGTGGCACAACAAATCGATGCTCCAAGATTAAGACTGACCCATTAATCAAGAAATAGTTTTAATATTGTTGAAGCACATTCAACCGTTTAGTCAGGCTTGGATGTGTCCAACAACCAAAACTAAGGATTGACCTCTAACTTCAATTATATTATTCATAAACTAATTCCACGGTTTGAACATGTTGAGGTTCAAGTCGGGCATGGATGTGTCCATCAACCCTAACTAGAAACAAAACTCCGGTTCTAACCATATTAATGGAAGGTGTTAGCCTTAATATTTTGTAAGGGGTGTTTGGGTCTCATTCTTTTCTAAGCACATTCATGACATAAAACTATGTCATGACTAATGATTTCCTTAATAAAGTATGTATGTGACTTAATTTATCAAGTCTCATGAATTAAATTAGGAACCGGATTTCCTAATTATAATTTCATACTTTATTAAAGGAATTGTTTTGGGAAACAATTTCCTAAATTGTCATAATTAATTTCGGAAATAATATGTTCAAGACTTTGATTTCTCTAAATCAAATCTTATTAAATTAAGAGACAAATCCCTTAATTCAACTACATATTATTTTCATGAAAATCTTATTTAAGAATACTCTATAGGAAACCATTTTCCTAATTAATTTTGGAGACAACAATATGTAAGAGCATCACCTCTTCAACATATTTTATTCATGGATTTAATTAATCACAACAAATTATTTTCTAAGGGTGGCTCCCCGAGGCTTAGATACCCAAAGAAAAGTAATGTGTTGTAAATCTAATTGGACGGCTCCCCGAGGCTCAATCCAAATCAAACATGACAATTTCAATTAAAAATTGGGAAATTAAATTATAACAACTAACTTTAAATTGGACGGCTCCCCGAGGCTTAATCCAAAATAAAGAATTTTGTTGTCAATTTAAAAACCAATTCAAATTTAATTGTCAATTAACTATCCATGAATTTGTCTAGACTTTCTCAAAAGAAAGTGCCCAAAATTGCGAGATTTCAAAAATAATTTTTCAGAATAATTGTAAGTTTCTGGTAAAAAGAAAACTTAAATATTTCCAAAAATTGAAAAATTTCTAAAATAGAAAAATTTCCAAAATTTGGAAAGTTTCCAAAGATGGGAAGTTTTCACAATTATCATAAAATTTTAGAAACAAGAAAATTCCAAACGTTTGCGAAATTTCATGAAGATTTCCAAACTTTGAAATTTCTAAATCTAAAATCTATTATAATTTGAAAGTTTCCATAATTGAAAATTTTTTCCGAAATTGAGATCATGACAAAGTGTTCCGCAAAACAATTATATGATAATGTCGAACACTAACCTCGGCTCTGATACCACTGTTGGGACCGGGTGCATGTTGACAAGGATACGAGTTCGTAAAATTTTAAATTTTTACGTGCAGCGGAAGAATTTGCATAAAATAATTTCCTAAATTATTTTAACTTCGTATCTAGCATGCAACCTTATAGTGTGTTGACATAATCATAAAATAAAACTTTGCGGAAAAGTAAACTAATTACATTATACCTCTCGTAACTCGAAGTAAGGGACGAGATCCAACCGTAGCGTCCCATGGAAGCTCCGCCTCTATTCGCGTCCACGCCGAGTTCTCTTCGGGATGACTTCGCAAAGTCACGAGTTTTGTGCCGACGAGAACTACTAGATTCTCTATAGGCACAACAAAGAAGAACAAGAGAAAAAGTAGGAAACTAACCAACGAAGTAACGGAATCGAATTCCGGGAAGAGAGGAGTCGCTATCCGCTTCTTCTTCTTCGTATTCGGGTTCTCCTTCTTCTTCTTGAAGCTCACGGCCTCCACCACCTTGGAAGAAGGTTTGCGCCGGCCCTAAGCCACCAAGTGGGCGCCGGCCCTAGGACTCCAAGAATGGGTGGGCGCCGGCCCTATGGGAAGAGAGGGAGAAGGAGGAGAGGAGAGATTAAGAGAGAGAGGGAGAGAATAATTAATCTCTTGATTCGTTAGGAATAAGGGCTAGCCTTTGGTTCCTTTATATAGTAGCAACTTTTTTGCTAAGTCTCCCTCTAAACCGAATTAACGAAATTAGTTATAAGAAATTTATCTTATAAATTTTCTTATTAATTATTCCGTTTAAACCGAGTCTTTATTATAAACCAATTTATAATAAAACTAATTCTTCTTCTCTTTAAATTATGGAATAAATTTTTTTATAAAAAATTTATAAACTTTCTTATTATGGAAAAATCAATTCATAATTGATTTTATAAAATTAAAATAAACCAATTCATGGATTATTTTAATCTTCCATAAAAGAATAAATTTCTATAAATTTTATTTATATAAATTTCTTTATACAAATTTATTTATCCATAATTTATAAAACAAATCGCACTAGATTTATTTTATTAATTAAACCAAAATTAATTGGTTTTCTCCTCTTATTGTGGCCGGCCACCAAAGGGGGTTTTGACACCCTCTTTGGCCGGCCAAACCAACCCGAAACGCCGCGAATTAAACTCATTTAATTCGCCCAAAAAGCCTTCAAAAAACTTAGCTATTTTTAGCTTCCATTGCGCCTCTGACTAACTCAGATTTGACTTATTTCTCTTGATCGGAAAATTCAATTTTCAACTCGTTTTAAATCCCTCGGATTACTCGTAGTGCGTGTGACTAAATAGGCTTTCGATTTATGTTGGCCGTCTATAATTAACCCATTAATTATAGAACGATCATGAGTGGCACCTAGTAGTACATCATGATCCCCAATTAATCGAAAGATCAACAGTTTGACCTCAGAAGAAATTATTCTGAAACCCTTCAGCAGCTCTAATGAATCGTGCCTCATTCCCTTCACCACCTTATACCCACTTGGTTCAGGACACGGTCAATGGTGTCAGTCCCCACTAGGCTGACTACGTCACACCTAGCCCAAGTAGTGTCTTTCTCGTCCTTTGGATTTCTAATTACTCTCATGTATTTAAGAGACTCGCACTCTTAACATGATATGCTCTGGCCAGAGGCTTTGAGTAACAATCCGACGATAGGCCTGGGTATACATCTCCTCGCAAGGAGTGGTGAATCCTTTATAGGCTGTTCAAACATCTTCGGGCACTTCGGCTTATACCCGATCATCCTGGGTCCACACCTCCTTGGAGATGCTTGCTTAAGATGTCAAAGTATAAGTCTTCATGACCAAGATGACTTGAACACCGCAAGTCAAAGGAACATCGCACTTAAACCGCAGTAAGATCTTCATTGACATATCTACATGTAGATTCCCATATGAAGTCTTACAGCTAGTCACTCCAATGAACTAGTTCCCTTAACTAGCATCCATGTTTATCTCCGGACATCCCAATGTCACCAGCCAGTGAGAATCAGCTGAATAGAGAATAACCCATGCTAGTCTCAACAGAATTGATAATGTCCGTATTTATCAATTCATCGACTAGGGATATTTCCAACAATTCACATTTGCACATTTAGAGATAATCACTAGTTGTGATCCCATCACAAATTGTCTTATGCTGTGAATTGTATGGCGGACATTCAGTATATGAGTTTAAGATCCCAATCAAATACAAACATGAATACTCAAATAGTGAATTATCATTTATTAAAATAAATGTTTACAATCATAAGGCGATTGCCTTAGGACACTTCTCTCATATCACTAACATCAGGCCCCTCCTCCTCCTCTAGGCGATGAGATGTAGATTCAGCGTGACCTAGGCGTAGTAGTGTTGAGAGTATGTTGGATTGATTATGTTATTCATGTATCTCTCAAACACTTGATTTGACAGTGTAATATTTGGATTTTCTTGTAGCATATACTTATGGTTCTCTATGAAGGTCATATTTTAAATTTACTTATGTGAAGTGGTCTTGCTTTGATTATGAAATATGCATGATATACATGAGAAATTTTCCATTATCTTGTTTTTATAGTTACAAAGAAAATGTTCATAGATTGAGTGTTTATCAAGGGTTTATAGTAAAAAGGGGGAGGTTTTTATCACATGTTATGACTTGGGGGGTCATACAAGAAAGAAGGAGGAGATTTGGAAACAATTCTAGGTTTGAAATGGTATAGGATAGCCTTGACAAACATATAGAATCAATAAAGGCTTAAGAGTTGATACAAAATGATACTTTTTGAAAGAATTGGAGTTTGTATCAAAAGTCATGCATATTTGATATTTTCCATGAACCTATATTTTTCTAGGGTAGGTTATATCCTAACAAATATGCTTGCAATGCTTTACATTTTTCTGAATTTTGTGGAATTTTCTAGGGATTTCTGAATTTGGACTGGAAATTCAAAAATAGACTGTATCAGTCGACTGCGCTTAGGGCAGTCGATTGATGTTTCAGTAAGTTTGCGTAATAAAGGGACCAGTCGACTGATGGTGGATCAGTCGACTGATCTTTCAGGTTTGTGATTTCTGAGGGGTTTTTTAGGAATAGGATGAGTTCTTTTTTACACTAGGGTTAGGATTGCTTGGGGTAATCTTTTTGATGGTGTCAAAGGGGGAGAATTTGTGGTGTTAAGTTAGTTTGACTTAACTTGGTGTTGTGGAAATTGAAAATTATGTGGAGGATATAGGTTAAGGGGGAGGTTGCCTCTTCGTTTTACTATGCTTTTAATTTTCAATTGCTATTGCTATTATTGTTGTTTTACTTAACTTAAACATATTGCCACACATCAAAAAGGGGGTGATTGTTGGGGCAATCGACCCAAGTATGATCTGAAGGATCATGGGTTTTGATGTGTGTGTCAATATGATTATGTTAGGGTTTATTGTTGGTTTAATATGTGTATGTGAGTGTGTAGGTTTGCAGGTACACATAGACATGGTTGGATGTCTTCAGGTATGGTGAAGGGTGGCATTGAAGCAAGCCGCGGGCTTGTGTGCGCATCCGAGGGACCATGGAAAAAGCAGGGACGATGAGCCGAGGGAAGCGGACTTCGAGGTGTACGTGAAGAATGGCATGGAGGCAAGCCACAGGCTTGTGTGCATATCCGAGGGACGAGGGCCAAAGTCGAAGAGGGCTTGAAGGTGACAGATTGAGGCTGCTGGAGCAGAGATGATGAGTCGAGGGACGCGAACTTCAAGGCATGCGTGAAGGATGGCATGGAGGCAAGCAGAGGGCTTGCGTGCACATCTGAGGGACGGGAGCCGAAGATGAAGAGGGTGTGAAGGCAATAGATCGAGACTACTGTTTGAAGAGTCAACCAGGTCGTGAGGGTCCGAGTGTTGAGTGATTGTACTCGGGAACTAAGCCGGGAGGATTCGAGTGCGGAGAGAAATGTACTCGGGAAGAGAAATTCTAGGCTTAGGAGTGGACCAGTCGACTGCCCCAGGGGTAGTTGACTAGTGTGGCTAGAATTCGAAAGGTCAAGTGTGAGAATTCGAATTCAAGAAAGGCCAGTCAACTGCCCCTGGGGCAGTCGACTGGTAACTGTCACATTTCAGCCTCGAGCTCTATTTAGAGAGCTCGTTTCAGGCTACTTATTCTTGGCGAAACTTGCTTGGGAAAAGATTGTTAGTAGCCTCTATTGTTCAGGTAGTGTCCAGAAGTTGTGGTGAAGTTTCTCCACCCACAAGGAGCTACGAGATCTAGCCGGAGGTGCTCCGGGGAATCATCCACCGACGAATTAGGGATCGTCCACCTTACGAACTGTCGTGGAGTAGGACCATCATCTCCGAACCACGTACATCGGTGTGTCGTTTTTATTTGTTAGTTTTTGTTTTTATTTAGTATATTTCGTTTGCGCACTAACGATTGTAGGAAGAAAATCGAAAGAAAAAATTCACCCCCTTCCCCCCTCTAGCTTGACGGTCAAGTTCCTAACAAATAGTTTAAAGTTAAGTGTGCTTTGTGATCTAATCAGTTACACTGAGTGTATAGGAAAGTCCTAGAATAACTAGGTACGAAGTCTTGATTTGTAGGGTTGAGCACGAAATCCTGGTCGGTGACTAGGCACTGAAGACCTGGTGAGTGAAGCTAGGCGCGAAGACCTGACCGAGGGTTGGGCACCGAAGACTTGGTGAGTGAAGTTGGGCATGAAGACTTGGTTCAAAAGACTAGAAACGAAGTCCTGACCGGGAGTTGGGCACTGAAGTCTTGATCCGACAGATCGGGTAGGAGTCTTAGATGAGCGAGGACAATGAACTAAAGAAGGGACGGGTTGAGGTACGAATGTCTCGAGATTCAAAATCTTCGGAGGTCGAGAAAATGTTCAACCAGAGGTGCTGGTTGGCAACATGTAACTTGTCTAGAGTCGAGTAGGTTGATAGATCGAGTGCGTTGCTAGAGGGGCGGTGAATAGAACTTTTTCTTGAATTCTCTACAAGGAGGTTAGCACAATACAAACAAAAATATATAAAAAACAAGAGAACAATGCTAACTCAAAATATTTTGTTGGATCGAGAAAATCGATAGAGGGGGGGTGAATATCGGAAAACTTTCGGATTTGAGTAAGAGTAGGTACGCAGCGGAAATTAAAAAACAAGACACAGAGACACAGTTGATTTACTTGGTTCGGAGCCTGTGTCGACTCCTACTCCAAGGCCCACGGTCGTTGACCGTTTACTTTGGGCAATTCTATATAGGCGCAAAAAGGTTTACAGAATTTAATTACAAAGATAAGTGTAGTAAATAAAAAGAACGCTCTTCTTTACCGACGTCCGGAGTAGATCAACTTTTTTGGAGCAGCGGGACGTCGTCGGCTCGAGTTGGAGAGTGTCCGGAGCAAGGCACGAGCATAGAAGAGCTTTGAGGCGTTGAGTTAACAGTTGTTGTTCTGAAGCCTTGGTCGAAGGCCCTTTATATAGGGCCTGGGGGCGCCCGGGTGTTGGTGCAGAATGCACCCAAGTCAAACCTGTGTTTTGATATTGGCAAAAGGGTTCAAAAGTTAAGGGTTAGTTGTTGTCTAACAAGTTTCTTGAGTGTACAGGAAAAGCCCTAGCGAAGGAATGCTAGGCACTGGCGAAGGACTGCCAGACAGGAAAAGCCCTAGCAAAGGACTGCTAGGCTCTGGCGAAGGACTGCCAGAATGGACAAACCCTAGCGAAGGAATGCTAGGCACTGGCGAAGGGCTGCCAGAAGAAAAGACCTAGCGAAGGGCAGCTAGGCACCAAGCAAAGGGCAGCTTGGCAACTCAAGACCTGGCGAAGGACTGCCGGGCAAAAGTCCAACTGGAGGATCCGGTTGGCACCAGGTAAATTCTCCCGAGAGGAGTAGGTGAGGATGCGTTCCCCTTTAGGGAACATTAGGCGTCGGTTCGACCTAGGGCTCCATTTTGGAGACCAAAGTCAGAACCAAGACAGCCAAGGCTGTATAATTCATTATGTTATTGGTTTATTGTGTTTTGGACTAACCCTGGATGCAGGACCAAAGGAACGTGTGTCTGCAGCTCAGAATGTCTCAAAGGAAAGAGGCGATCACTGACCAGGGCGCCCGGAGTGTCCCGGGCGCCCCCAAGGTGAACACAAAACACAACACAACCAGAAGAACCTCGACAGTACATTCTGAGGGCGCCCCCGCTGTCCCGGGCGCCCCCATTGCAAAACAACTCTGCCTTGTCTGCGCTACACGCCCAGGGCGCCCCCGCTGTCCCGGGCGCCCCCAGCCAGACTTGCCGAGAAGACCTCAGCGCTGCGGATAAGAGCTGGCCGAGTCAACCAGGGCGCCCCCAGCGTCCAGGGCACCCCCGTCAAAGGGTTATCCCGAGTTCTTAGGGATAAACCCTTGACCGCGCCTTTTGGGGATCAAGCGCCACGTGGGGGGCGCCCCCGTCGACCAGGGCGCCCCCAGGCCCTATATAAAGGGCCCTCGACCTCCTTCTTCAGATCATCAATTGCTTCGACACTTCTGCGCTCTTCTGCTTCCGCGACACGCTCCAGAAATCTTCCAACTCGAGCTGACGACGTCCCGCTGCTCCGAAACTTCGATCTACACCGGACGTCGGTAACGAAGAGCTGTATTTAAAGTTTACTAAACTGTTCTTGTTATAATCTTTCTTGTAAACATTTACGAACTTATAGAATTGCCCGCAGAAAATGGTCAACGACCGTGGGCCTTGGAGTAGGAGTCGACACAGGCTCCGAACCAAGTAAACCGACTGTGTTTGCATTGTTTTGTTTTTCTTTTATTTCCGCTGCGCACCCGCTCTTTTTAAATCCGAACGATTTGCGACATTCACCCCCCCTCTATCACATCTCTCGATCCAACACCGGGATGTCGGGGGCGCCCCCCACGTGGCCTCTGATCCGCAGAGCTCTCGGCGCGTCTGATCCTCTGGATCCGCTTTGACCGGGGCGCCCGGAGCGCTCGGGGCGCCCAGATTGACCGGGTCAAACCTTATCTTCTGGCTTCGAAGGCTTTTGGTTCGAGGTATGCGCATGGGGGCGCCCGGGATACTGGGGGCGCCCGGGAGCAGCGGGGGCGCCCGGGAGCACGGGGGCACCCCGCCCAGCAGCTGTTCGAACCCTCTTTGCTTTGATTTGTTTTGTATGAACCTTGGGGGTGCCCGGGACACTCCGGGCGCCCTACTCAGCCTTGCCTCTCTCCTTTGAGGCTTTTGAGCTGCAGACACACATTCCTTCGGTCCTGCATCCAGGGTTAGTCCAAAACACAATAATAATAATTTATTAGATTTATACAGCCTTAGCTGTCTTGGTTCTGACTTTGGCCTCCAAAATGGAGCCCTAGGTCGAACCAACGCCTACTGTTCCCTCGACGGGGAACGCGTCCTCACCTACTCCTCTCAGGAGAGTTTACCTGATGCCAACCGTTCCTCTGGTTGGACTTTTACCTGACAGTCCTTTGTCAGGTCTTGGATGCCGAGCTGCCCTTCGCCCGGTGACTAGCTGTCCTTCGCTAGGGCTTTGTTTTCTGGCAGCCCTTCGCTAGAGCCTAGCAGTCCTTTGCTAGGGCTTTGTTCCCTGGCAGCCCTTCGCCAGGTGCCTAGCAGCCCTTCGCTAGGACTTGGTTTCCTGGCAGCCCTTCGCCAGGTGCCTAGCAGCCCTTCGCTAGGACTTTGTTTCTGCACACTCAAGTAACAACATTAGATCACAAATAACACTTAACTTTGAATCCTTTGCCAATATCAAAACCAGGTTCGATATGGTGCTTCCTGCACCAACAATCTCCCCCTTTTTGATTATGGCAACACAATTCAAAGTTAAGTAAAAAAACTTTATAACTGTTAAGAACATAATGTAAAAATGAAGTATAGCAATTTTACACAATTCAATCTTAAGTAAAAACTTTATAACATTTACTAACACAAGATAAGATTTGAAAAAAACCTTTATTTCTCATAAAAAACCTTTATTTCTTATACTTCCCCTAAAACCCTGAGTACTTGTGTTATAATACTTAACTTTGACCTTTCCTCCCCCTTTGACATATATCAAAAATAAACATGGGTGAACAAGGTATCTAATAGGGAGGTTTGAGTTTTACCAAAATAAATTTAAGTAAAGGAGTTCAAAAGCATAGTTTTCAAAAGAAACTTTAAGTAATGGATTTCATAATTTTCAAAGTAATGGATGTTTTGAAAATACATGAGGCTCCCCCTTAATGTGATAACTCTTCTACTTATATTTTAGAAAAAGCTTGCAAAAACTTGTAACATAGTTTTCAAGAAAAACTTAACAGTAACTTACTTAGCCAACATTTTGAAAACAAGTTTTCCTTAAAAAGTTTCAACTTTTGCACTCATAGAGAATTTTCCTTAGAACATATTTTGTGCATTAAAAATCATTTTTACTTGGAAAACCTTTAAATAGACAAGTTTTTGCTGAAACATAGATCTGTTTACTAAGAAAAATTTTACTTAGAAATATTTTCAAAATAACTGCACTTAGTGCTTTAGAGGTTTTGAAAGATGCTTAGACCAATTTTAAAGCACTTAAGAATACTTAGTGAAAACAAGATAAAATTTGAAATTTTCTCTCTCTTGGCCATATATCAATAAGGAACTTTTTTTTTAAAAAAAAGATTTAAGGAAAAATTATGTGGATCAGAGCTTATGAGTTTTGAAAATATAAAAATACTTAGTATAATTTTGAAAGCACGCAGATTAAATTGCACTAAAAAAGACTCCGCTTTGAAGGATATTGTGCAATTTTGAAATAGGATTTTGTATTTTTAGCCAAGTCTTTAGAAAATTCACGTACTTGGAACACTATTGCCTTGGAAAAGTATTAGAACTTTTTAAAACATTATATTTTGAGATATTATGCAAATTTTGAAAAATATAAGTACTTTTGAAAAGTATGCATGTAAGTACTTTTAAACATAATATTTTAAAAGAGTTTAATGTTATTTTGAGATCATGATACTTTACTTGGTTTCTTTTCCAGTCTGACACAATCCTAGGGAACCTTGTTGACTACAAGGATATTTTCTAAGTGTCCTGGAAATTTTTTAACCTAAGTAAAGATTATTTCAAAAGGTATTTTAAACAAAACATTTTAAAATAATATTTTTTTTGTAAGACAAATGTTTTCGACACAATTTTGAAAATATAGTGTATGAAAACATATTATTTAGAAATGTTTAATAACTCTTTTAATTTGACTTTCCCCTAAACTTGATACAGTCCTTGGAAGCTTGTTGACCACAAGTATTCTTCCTCTGAGTTCTTAGGGTTCAGTTCATATCAAAAGAATTATTTAATAATTTTAAAGATAAATGCCAAGGAAAATACTTGTTAGAAATAATTTCTTTTGGTTTAGACTCCCCCTAAATTTGACACATCCTAGGAGTCCTTGTAGATCATTAAGTAGACCTTCCTTTGTGTCTTTAGGGTTTACTAAAATCAAAAGAATAGTTTTGAATACTAGCATTGTAATAGAATTTTTAGTAAATTCAATTTGAGCAGAAACCCTGTTTTCGAAAAACATTTTGAAATAATAATGGTTTTTGTAAAACACAATTTAAAAAAAATATTGTGATTATTGGAAAATATAGTATTTTTATACTTCTTCTTTTAATTTGAGCTCCCCCTGAATCTGACATAGTCCTAGGAGGCTTGTTGACCACAAGTTAATCCTCCTCTTAGTCTTAGGGTTTGTCAAACTTAAAGGAACAATTTTGAACATGCCTTTTGAGTATGATCATTTTTAAGGAGATAGATTTTTGAAAATACCATCTAGTATGGTAACAAAATTTTTTTTAAAAACCCTTTTGAAATGGTAATAATTTTTCAAAAATACTTTGAAAGAAAAGAATAAACCACTCCCCCTTTACCGTTTAACTTAATCTAATGTCCATGTTTGACTATGTTGACTAAGGTTGACTGAGTTAACTATGTTTGACCAATCAAATAACTAAATTAATCAAACCCTAAATTCTATTTAAAACGAGTCTATTTTAACATTCAATATTTTGAAAAACTAGAGATAATTTTGAATAATTTTTTAAAGCACTTTGAGTTTTATTTAAAAGGATAGTGACATATATCCTTAGGTCCTAGATATCTCACCCAGTTCTATGTGATCAAACATGTTAACCTTATGGGTTTTGTGAGACAAATATTTTAATCTTGAAAATATGGTTAATTTTGAAAAGTTAGATTACTTTTGAAAACAATTAATTTGAAAAGGAATATTTGAATCTAAAATTAACTGAAAATTTGTGTTAGATTCGAATTTAACAAAGAGTAAATTGAATTTGAATTTCAAAAATTGGCTTCCAGGTCTTGGCGAGGCACAAGGCCTTCTTTGGCCGTAGCCTTATTGGATCATCAACCCTTTCCTAGACAAAGCCTTTTAGTGAAATTTCATTTCAAAATTACTTTTTGGAAAGTTCTGGTCTAACTAGTTTGAGTTTTGGATCGGTAGCTTCGGCTAGTTTCACCAGTCTAAAGAGATCAAGTAAACTTGATCTTATTAGAATTGGTTTCCCTAACGTACTATCATCTCACCTCCACCCAATACTATGTTGTTCAAATTTTAGTTAAACCTTTAGTCCTTAAACTAATCAATCCTAATTTTAAGCAAAAAAATAAACATAAAAAGAAACATACAATTAAAGCAAATAATTATCTAAGTAAGGTCACCATTGGAGTAATACTCCAGATTTTTAAAATTAGCAAGATTATGAATTAAATTTTCTAACATATTAAATTTATATGAATTAAATTTTGTATATGGTTTTTTAAATACTGTAAATTTACCTTTTGATTCCCATTTGGGAATCTCCCCCTTTATACTTGCCGTCTTTCCTTGTTGTACCTTTAGCATCTTGTAGTGATCATGAGCTGACCGGACCGGTTTGGTTCGATCTCCTTCTTTGTCGTCAAATTCTGAGTCTGAGTTGGACTCAGGTACAGGTTGAATCTTCTTCTTTGGTGGTTCTCTTGGAGTTTTTCCTGCAATAAAAATTATACCTTCCTCGACCATTGCAGTATCAGCTTGAATATTTAATTTTAATTCAGAAAACGATTCGAAATTGGTTACCCTTTTTGTCTCAGTCAATTAATCGTTTGACTCTGGTTCGATTTCGATGTCGGGTGTCGAGTCAATCTCAGCTGCTTGTTCTTGAACTGAAAGGGCAAGATAACTTACCTGATCTTCTTCTTCATCTGAGATTTCTTGATGAAGGTCAATCAGTTTTTTCCAGATTTCTCTAGCACATCTGAAGGATCCGACCCGCTTCAATTCTTCATTGGTTAGGCCATATTGTAGGATTGCAGTAGCCCTTGCATCTGTCTCGATCTTCGTCAGTGTTGGTTCATCCATTTTGTCCCAAGTGATCGATGTTCCTTCTTCTGTGGGAAATGTGAACCCCGTTTAGATGATCCGCCATAAGTCTATGTGGGCCTTCAGAAGGGACTCCATTTGATTTCTCCAAGATTTGAAGTTATCGCCGGAGAATAGCAGTGGACGGACACTGTTCCACTCTTGGTTGGCCATTAACTCTAAACCTCGTACACACAAGAAAAAAAAATGTACCAAGACTTGGTCTTGGATTAGTAGTGCGGGAGGAAAAAAATACTAGCTCAAAAAGGAGTTTGCACGAATTTCGAGGTAAAATAATAATTAAAATGGAAAGAAAATTATGACTAATTTTTGAAAAAATTGACTTTATTAATTCTAATTAATGATGAAAAGGTAAGAATTTACTGTTTGGGAAAAAGTTTGCTTAGCACGAATTTCGAGAAAAAATAATATTAAAATAATAATAAAAAAAATTATGACAAATTTTCAAAAGTTGATTGTTTTAACAATTCTAACTTATGGTGAAAAAATGAAAATTCAAAATTGAAAAAGGCGGAAAAGATATAGTGGTGTTGATTAAAAAAAGGAAAGAAATAAGATAAAAAATTTTGTAAATCCGAAAAACTTTCAAACTGGTGGTTGCACCAAGTTTGAACTACCCCGCTCTGATACCACTTGTTGGATCGAGAAAACCGATAGAGGGGGGGGTGAATATCGGAAAACTTTCGGATTTGAGTAAGAGTAGGTACGCAGCGGAAATTAAAAAACAAGACACAGAGACACAGTCGATTTACTTGGTTCGGAGCCTGTGTCGACTCCTACTCCAAATCCCACGGTCGTTGACCGTTTACTTTGGGCAATTCTATATAGGCGCAAAAAGGTTTACAGAATTTAATTACAAAGATAAGTGTAGTAAATAAAAAGAACGCTCTTCTTTACCGACGTCCGGAGTAGATCAACTTTTTCGGAGCAGCGGGACGTCGTCGGCTCGAGTTGGAGAGTGTCCGGAGGAAGGCACGAGCGTAGAAGAGCTTTGAGGCGTTGAGTTAACAGTTGTTGTTCTGAAGCCTTGGTCGAAGGCCCTTTATATAGGGCCTGGGGACGCCCGGGATGTTGGGGGCGCCCCCCACGTGGTCTTTGATCCGCAGAGCTCTCGGTCGCGTCTGATCCTCTAGATCCGCTTTGACCGGGGCGCCCGGATTGACCGGGTCAAACCTTATCTTCTGGCTTCGAAGGCTTTTGGTTCGAGGTATGCGCATGGGGGCGCCCGAGAGCAGCGGGGGCGCCCGGGAGCACAGGGGCGCCCCGCCCAGCAGCTGTTCGAACCCTCTTTGCTTTGGTTTGTTTTGTATGAACCTTGGGGGCGCCCGGGACACTCCGGGGCCCTACTCAGCCTTGCCTCTCTCCTTTGAGGCTTTCTGAGCTGCAGACACACATTCCTTCGGTCCTGCATCCAGGGTTAGTCCAAAACACAATAATAATAATTTATTAGATTTATACAGCCTTAGCTGTCTTGGTTTTGACTTTGGTCTCCAAAATGGAGCCCTAGGTCGAACCGACGCCTACTGTTCCCTCGACGGGGAACGTGTCCTCACCTACTCCTCTCGGGAGAGTTTATTTGATGCCAACCGTTCCTTTGGTTGGACTTTTGCCTGACGGTCCTTTGTCAGGTCTTGGATGCCGAGCTGCCCTTCGCCCGGTGCCTAGCTGTCCTTCGCTAGGGCTTTGTTTTCTGGCAGCCCTTCGCCAGTGCCTAGCAGTCCTTCGCTAGGGCTTTGTTCCCTGGCAGCCCTTCGCCAGGTGCCTAGCAGCCCTTCGCTAGGACTTGGTTTCCTGGCAGCCCTTCGCCAGGTGCCTAGTAGCCCTTCGCTAGGACTTGGTTTCCTGGCAGCCCTTCGCCAGGTGCCTAGCAGCCCTTCGCTAGGACTTTGTTTCTGCACACTCAAGTAACAACATTAGATCACAAATAACACATAACTTTGAATCCTTTGCCAATATCAAAACCAGGTTCGATATGGTGCTTCCTGCACCAACATATTTTACTTGGTATCCACCCCGAAAGGTGACTAATCCAAGGATCCATGCGGTTGCACACTCTCCACTATGAAAACCTCCTTCAAGGTGGAGAAACCTTTACAAAAGTCATCTTCTTCCTCTTTACAAGATGCAATGAGAAGCGAGAGGAAGATCTGATCAATCGGGGTACTAGCTGCACTTTGGTACAGTAAGAAATCGTATCGTTCTCGTGCCAAAAAGTCCCCTTTTAAATATGAGAACAGGACAACTTCGCAAGCTGTCCAGCCCCGCACTAGTCGACTGCCCCTGGGGCAGTCGACTGGCCTAGCTTTAAACGGCTAGCCAACGGCTAGTTTTTGGGGATGACCAGTCGACTACCCCTAGAGCAGTCGATTGGTCCGAGGCTGAAAACTTTCTGTGAGTTTTGGCAGTCGACTGCCTTTCTACCAATCGACTGCCCACCTCTCCACTCACTTACATTCACTCCGAACACTCTCCTTCACGTGTGCCTTCAGTTATGCTCCCTTGGCTTGCCCCTTGAAGTCTTCTTCCTCTGGCTATCGTCCCTCGGATGCGCACACAAGCCTTCCTTTGGCTTGCCTCCATTCCACCCTTCACGTGTGCCCTTGAAGTCTACTTCCCGGCTTGCCCTTGGAGTCCTCCTCCCTCGGCTCTCGTCCCTCGGATATGTTCTCCATGTGTGATTCTCCAAGTCCTGCAAACTCAATCACACATATCAAATACAACACAACACCCTAACCTTAAACATATTGGCACACACACATCAAAATCATGATCTTCCCAATCATTCTTGGGTCGATTGTCTCAACAATCTCCCCCTTTTTGATGTGTGATAATATGTTTAAGTTAGGGAATAAATAATAACCAACAACAGTAAATAACAATAGCAATTGAAAAACAAGACATAGTGAAACCAAGAGGAACCTCCCCTTAACCAATGTCTTCTCCCATTTTCAATTCTTATCATAAACCAATAGTTAAGTTGCAAACCTAACTTAACAACAAGGAACAACAATTAAAAATACAAGACATAGCAACATCTAAGAGGTAACCTCTCCCTTAACCTATGCTTTCATCCATTTTCAATTTTTCCTTATAATCCAAGATTAAGTCAAAAATTTAAGCTAAAAATCTAACTTAAACCACCCATTCTCCCCCTTTGACACCATCAAAACGATTGCCCCAAGCAACCCTAACCTATGACATCAAATGAGAGAAATTTCGATTTTTGAAAAATTTCTCAGCAGGCTGAAATCAGGCGTGCCAGTCGACTGCCCCACTGTCAGTGTGAATTTTCAGCTTCTGAACCGAATTTCAGAAACCTCCAAATAATTCCAGAAAATTGTAAAAATTTGCAGGCATATTTGATATAATATACTCTATCAAGGAAAAATATCAGTTTATGAAAATTTTCAAACATGCTTGACTTTTGACTAAAGTTCAAAATTCTTGAAAACCACTAAGTTTGTATCAAAATCTCAACCTAGTTTTGCAATCATATATATTTTAAGCTTATGGCAAAACATATAAAATATAAAATGGTTTTTAAATGTTTAAAATGTCCAACCATGATCTTTGGGCAAGATGTCCATTAATTAAATACTTGTTTTCCCCATTGTTGGTCTTTTTTCAATACTTTTGATACATTTAATGATTCAACACTATGCCACAAGCACAAGTAAACCAATTGTATCATCCTAATGGATCAAGCACCACATTCCTATTGTATTACTCCAAAGTTCATTCTATACATCTACAAAAAAGATACCAAAACCCCTTCTTAAGGATGTGAACTCCGATTCGGGAAGAGACTTGGTAAAAATGTCGGCAATGTTTGACTTTGACTCAACATAGTGTAATTCTATGTCTCCCCTTGCCACATGGTCCCTAATGAAGTGATGCTTCACTTCAATGTGTTTTGTTCTAGAATGGTGAACTGGATTCTTAGTCAAATTGATTGTACTTACATTATCACACAAGACTTTGATCTTGGAATAATGTAACTCATAATCCTCTAAAGTGTGCATGATCTAAAGTAGTTGGGACACACAACCACCCATTGCCACATATTCGGCTTCCGTTGTTGATAGGACAACACATGGTTGTTTCCTACTACTCCAACTAACTAAAGAAGACCCAAGGAATTGACATCCTCCACTAGTACTCTTCCTATCTAGTTTACACCCGGCATAGTCCGAATCGGTGTATCCAATAAGATCAACATTAGGGGTTCTAGGATACCAAAGCCCGACATTGAGAGTACCTTTAACATACCTTAGGATCCTCTTTACTACCACCAAATGAGACTCTTTGGCACATGATTGGTATCTTGCACACATACCTACCGCAAATAGTATGTCGGGTCTACAGCGGTTAGGTACAATAGACTACCAATCATGCTCCCATATTGTTTTGAGTCTACCATTTTTCCTTCAACATCACTATCCATTTTCACATTTGTTCCTATAGGGGTAGATGCTACCTTAGTATTTTCTAAGCCAAATTTCTTTAGCATTTCCCTAGCATATTTAGTTTGAAATACATGTGTCCCTTCATTTGTTTGCTTAACTTAAAGACCTAAAAAGAAGGCTAACTCTCCTACAAGACTCATCTCAAATTCATCTTTCATACACTTGATGAACTCATGTAGAAAATCACTATTTGTTGACCCAGATAATATCATCTACATAAACTTGGGCAACAAATATGTCTTTATCCTGGGTCAATTGTTCCTCTCCTAAAACCCTTAGACACTAGAAATGAAGAAAGTCTTTCATACCAAGCCCGGGGAGCTTGTTTCAATCCATACAAGACTTTTCTCAATTTGTAGACATGTCTAGGGTAGTTTGGGTCTTCAAACCCGATGGGTTGTTCTACATAGACCTCTTCCTTAATGACCACATTAAGGAATGCCGACTTCACATCCATTTGGTGAAGTATGAAACCCATGTGAGCGGCATAGGCTAGTAGAATTCTAATGGCCTCTAATCTAGCTACGGGGGTATATGTCTCATCATAGTCTAGTCCCTCAACTTGATTGAACCCCCCTAGCTACAAATCTAGCCTTATTTCTAGTAATTTTTCCTTGATTAACTAGCTTATTCCTAAAGACACATCTAGTGGTGACAATGGTGCAATCATTGGGTCTAGGAACCAACTCTCAAACTTCACTTCTTTCAAATTGATTTAATTCTTCTTGCATAGCTAAAACCCAATCCACATCACCTAATACCTCATCAATAGACTTAGGTTCTAATTGAGAAATCAAGGCGATTTGACTACTTTGATCTCTAAAATAGGACCTAGTCCTTACCCCTTGAGTGACATCACCCACTATTTGGTCAATGAGGTGATCTTGGTGATGCCTTAAGGACCTAGAGGTTATGGGTTCATTTACTACATGGTCCTCATTCTCTAGTGTACTTCTCTTTCCCACTTGATCATTGCCTCCTAAATTTAGGTCTTGGATTCCTTGGGCAAGGGGTTGGATTTCTTCCATGTCCTTATCAATTGATGTTTTCCTAGGGTAAGTGTTGGTAGATTCAACAAAATCGACATTTGAAGATTCCTAAATTACCTTGGTCCTTTTGTTGTGGACTCTATAACCCCTACTAGTGGATGAATAACCAACCAAAATTCCCTTATCGGCTTTAGATTCAAACTTCCTTAGGTCATTCTTGGTGTTTAGAATGTAAACCTTACATCCAAAGAACCTAAAGTAATGGACTTGTGGAATTCTCCCATTCCACTGTTAGTGATATGAGAGAAGTGTCCTAAGGCAATCGCCTTATGATTGTAAATATTCATTTTAATAAATGATAATTCACTATTTGAGTATACATGTTTGTGTATTTGATTGGGATCTTAAACTCATCTACTGAATGTCCGCAATACAATTCACAGCATAAGAGAATTTGTGATGGGATCACAACTAGTGATTATCTCTAAATGTGCAATTGTGAAGTATTGAAAATATCCCTAGTCGATGAATTGATAAAAATGGACATTATCAATTCTGTTGAGACTAGCATGGGTTATTCTCTAATCAGCTGATTCTCACTGGCTGGTGACATTGGGATGTCCGGAGATAAACATGGATGTTAGTTAAGGGAACTAGTTCATTGGAGTGACTAGCTGTAAAACTTCATATGGTAATCTATATAGATATGTCAATGAAGTTCTTACTGCAGCTTAAGTGCGATGTTCCTTTGACTTGCGGTGTTCAAGTCATCTTGGTCATGGAGACTTATACTTTAACATCTTAAGCAAGCATCTCCAAGGAGGTGTGGACCCTGGATGATTGGGTATAAGCCGAAGTGCCGAAGATGTTTGAATAGCCTACAAAGGATTCACCACTCCTTGCGAGGAGATGTATACCCAGGCCTATCGTTGGATAGTTACTCAAAGCCTCTGGCCAGAGCATATCATGTTTAGAGTTCGAGTCTCTTAAATACATGAGAGTAATTAGAAATCCAAAGGACGAGAAAGACACTACTTGGGCTAGGTGTGACGTAGTCAGCCTAGTGGGGACTGACACAAATAGACCGTGTCCTGAACCAAGTGGGTATAAGATGGTGAAGGGAATGGGGCACGATTCATTAGAGCTGCTGAAGGGTTTTGGAATTACTTCTGAGGTCAAACCGTTGATCTTTCGATTAATTGGGGGTCATGATGTACTACTAGGTGCCACTCATGACCGTTCTATAATTGGTTAATTATAGACGGCCAACATAAATTGAAAGCCTATTTAGTCACACGCACTACGAGTAATCCAAGGGATTTAAAACGAGTTAAAAATTAGATTTTCTAATCAAGAGAAATAAGTCGAATCTGAGTTAATCAGAGGCGCAACGGAAACTTAAAATGGCTAAGTCTTTTGAAGGCTTATTGGGCGAATTAAATGAGTTTAATTCGCGATCGGTTCGGCTCGGTTTGACCGGCCAAAGAGGGTGATAACCCCCTTTGGTTTGGTCAGCCACAACAAGGGGAAGAAACCAATTTATTTGGTTTAATCAATAAAATAAATCTAGCACAATTTGTTTTATAAATTATGGATAAATAAATTTGTATAAAGAAATTTATATAAATAAATTTTTAGAAATTTATTCTTTTTATGGAAATTAAAATGATCCATGGAATGGTTTATTTTAATTTTATAAAATCAATTATGAATTGATTTTTTCATAATAAGAAAGTTTATAAATTTCTTATAAAATTTATTCCATAATTAAAGGAGAGAAGAATTTGTTTTATTATAAAGTTAGTTATAATAAAACTAGGCATAACGGAATAAGTCATAAGAAATTTTATAAGATAAAATTCTTATGATAACTAATTCCGTTAATTCCGTTAAAAGAGAGACTTGGTAAGGGAGAGGCCACTATATAAAGGAACCAAAGGCAAGCCTTGAATTACTAATCGATATAGAGCTATCAAGAGATTAACTCTCTCCCTCTCTCTCTTTTATTCTCTCTTCTTTCTTCCCTTTAGGGCCGGTGCCCCTTAGGGCATCCTAGGGCCGGCGCCCTCCTTGAGAGCTAGGGCCGGCGCACCTCCAACCTTTGGTTGCCGTGAGCCATCAAGAAGAAGGAGAAGCCAACCAAGAAGAAGAAGAAGCGGATCACATCTCCTTCCTTCCCAGAATTTAGATTTCGATTCTTGGTGGTTAGTTTCCTTTCTTTTCTCTTGATCTTCTAGTTGTGCTTTAGAGAATCTAGTAGTTCTCGTCGGCACAAAACTCGTGACTTTGCGAAATCATCCCGAAGAGAACTCGGCGTGGACGCGAATAGAGGCGGAGCTTCCAAGGGACGCTACGGTTGGATCTCGTCCCTTTTCTTCGAGTTACGCGAGGTACAAAGTAAATTAGTTTACTTTTCCGTAATGTTTTAATTTATGATTACGTCCACACATCATAAGGTCGCATGCTAGATACGTGGTTAAAATAATTTATGAAATTATTTTATGCTAATTCTTCCGCTGCACGTAAAATTTTAAAATATTACGAACCTGTATCCTTGTCAACATGCACCCGGTCCCAACAGTGGTATCAAAGCCGGTTAGTGTTCGACATAATCATAAAATTATTTTGTGGAAAACTTTGTTATGATCTCAATTTTGGAAAAATTTTCAATTATGGAAACTTTCCAATTATAATAAATTTTAGATTTAGGAATTTCAAAGTTTGGAAATCCTCATGAAATTTCGCAAACGTTTGAAATTTCCTAGTTTCTGAAATTTTATAATAATTGTGAAAACTTCCCATCTTTGGAAACTTTCCAATCTTGGAAATTTTCTAATTTAGAAATTTTCCAACTTTGGAAATATGTAAGTTTTCTTTGTACCAGAAACTTACAATTAATCTGAAAACCTATTATGAAATCTCGCAATTTTGGGCACTTTCTTTCAAGAAAGTCTAGACAAATTTATGGACAATTAATTGACAATTAAATTTGAATTGGTTTTTAAATTGACAACAAAATTCTTTATTTTGGATTGAGCCTCGGGGAGCCGTCCAATTTAAAGTTAGTTGTTGTAATTTAATTTCCCAATTTTAAATGAAATTGTCATGTTTAATTTGGTTGCGCTTCCGAAGCGGACCAAATTGGATTTACGACAAATTACTTTTCTTTGGGTATCTGAGCCTCGGGGAGCCACCCTTAGAAAACGATTTGTTGTAATTAATTAAATCCATGAATAAAATATGTTTTAAGAGGTGATGCTCTTACATATTGTTGTCTCCAAAATTAATTAGGAAAATGATTTCCTATAGAGTTTCTTAAATGAGATTTTCATGAAAATAATATGTGGTTGAATTAAGGGAATTGTCTCTTAATTTAAGAAGTTTTGATTTAGAGAAATCAAAGTCTTTAACATATTATTTCCGAAATTGATTATGACAATTTAGGAAATTGTTTCCCAAAACAATTCCTTCAATAAAGTATGAAATTAGAATTAGGAAATCCGGTTCCTAATTCAATTAATGAGACTTGATAACTTAAGTCACATACATACTTTATTAAGGAAATCGTTAGTCATGACATGATTATATGTCATGAATGTTCTTAGAAAAGATGAGACCCAAAACCCCTTACAAAATATTAAGGTCAACACCTTCCATTAATATGGTTAGAATCGGAGTTTTGTTTCTCGTTTGGGTTGATGGACACATCCATGCCCAGCTTGAACCTCAACATGTTCAAACCATGGAATTAGTTTATGAATAATATAGTTGGAGTAAGAGGTCAATCCTTAGTTTTGGTTGTTGGACACATCCAAGCCTGACTAAACGATTGAATGAGCTCCAACCATATTAAAACTATTTCTTGATTAATGGGTCAGCCTTAAGCTTGGAGCATCGATTTGTTGTGCCACAGCTAAGGTCGATGCAAAGAGAGGTGCAGTTGGGTGCTATGTATAATGTTGCATACTTGTTAATGAGTTAACAACCCAATGATTTATGCAAACATTCAATTAGTTGATAGCATAAAGTGATAGTTACATATATGTGATATGTAATCGGTATAATTACCTACCTTCATAGCTAAGAATAACTTGATGGCCACAGCCATGGTTGTTCTTATCTATGGTTGGATATCAATCTATTTGGAGATGTTCCTACAATCTCCCGAATTGATAAAAATGGTTATTCAATTTGAAAAATAAATAGGATCTTTTAATTAATGTATATTGATACATTTTTTATCATTCTTCTCACATAAGCTCAATTTGTATTTCTAGGTTAATCACTCGATCATGTCTTCTCTAAACTTGCGTTCCATTTTGGACACCAATAAACTGACTGGGCCAAACTTCATGGACTGGCTTCGAAACCTGAGGATAGTCCTCAAGGCAGAGAAGCTTGCATTTGTCCTTGAAGATCAACTTCCCAACCATCCTCCAGAAGGTGCAGCTCCAGACCAGCTAATGGCCTATCAGAAATATGTGACCGATTTTGAACTTGCGAGTTGCATCATGCTAGCCTCTATGATACCTGAGCTGCAAAAGCAGCATGAGCATATGGATGCTAATACCATCATCTTCCATCTTCATGAGTTGTTTGAAGAGCAGGCGAGATCCGAAAGGTTCGAAGTCTCCAGACTCCTCTTCACCACTAAGATGCAGGAAGGCACTTCTGCCTCGCAGTTTGTGCTAAAGATGTTGGGGTACATTGAGCGACTGAGCACACTCGGTTTTGCAATGGATCATGAACTAAGTATTGACTTAATTCTGAGTTGTTTGCCCAAAAGTTATTCACAATTTGTGATGAATTATCGGATGAACAAACTAGAGACTACCATTCCTGAGTTGCTCAACCTGCTGAAGACTGTGGAGCCTTCTGTAAAGCCGGATCAAAAGACGGTACTGTTAGTTGGTTCCTCGAAGAAAGGTTCTAAGAGGAAGGCCAAAGAACAGAATAAAGGGAAGAAGAAAAAGGCCAAAAAGACTGAAAAGAAACCAAAAGGAACTTGCCATCATTGTGGCAAGGAGGGTCACTGGCGAAGAAACTGCAAGGTTTATCTTGAGTCCTTGAAGAATAAGGCATCCGATGCCCCATCCTCTTCAGGTATCTTCGTTATTGAATGTCACTCTATTTCCTCAAATACCTGGGTACTTGATACTGGGTGTAGCTCACATATATGTAATGACATACAGGGGCTAAGGAATAGAAGAAGACTCGTCAAAGGAGAAGCAAATTTGCGAGTTGGAAATGGAGCAAAGATTGCTGCTGTTGCCATCGGAACATATTTGCTAAAGCTCCCCACTGGACGTGTCTTAGAATTGGATGATTGTTATTTCGTTCCTTCGTTAATAAAGAACATTGTATCTATTTCATGTTTGAATGAAAAGGGTTATCATTTAACTTTTAGTAACAATTGTTGTTACATAACTTTAAATGACGTTCTTTATGGGAATGGAACTTTGTGCAATGGTATCTACACGTTAGATTTATCCGGTGACGTTTTCAATATCGAAGTTAGCAACAAACATGCTCGAATAGATAATCGAATAGACTCCTACACTTGGCATTGCCGTCTTGGCCATGTAAGTAAGAAACGGATGACCGAATTACACCGATGTGGAATTCTGGAATCATTTGAACCCGGTTCATTTGATACATGCGAATCATGCTTAAAAGGCAAGATGACCAAATTACCCTTCTCCAGAAAAGGTAATCTAGTGGAAGAATTGCTTGGTCTGATACATACTGATGTATGTGGACCAATGTCAACTCTTACACAAGGAGGCTATAGCTACTTCATCACCTTTATCGATGATCACTCACGATTCGGGTATGTGTTCTTGATAAAACACAAATCTGAAGCCTTTGAGAAATTCAAAGAGTTCAGAAATGAAGTAGAGAAACAACTTGGCAAAAGTATTAAGATACTTCGATCCGATCGGGGTGGTGAATACTTAAGTCAAGAGTTTCAAGATTATCTTAGGGACAATGGGATATTGTCCCAATGGACTCCGCCGTATACACCACAGCATAATGGTGTATCTGACAGGCGCAACCGAACCTTGATGGACATGGTTAGGTCGATGATGAATCATGCAACTCTTCCAAAATCCTTTTGGGGCTATGCACTTAAGACAGCTGTTTACTTGCTAAATAGAGTCCCGACCAAGGTAGTCTCTACTACTCCATATGAGACATGAATAGTAAGAAACCCCACTTAACTCACCTTAAGATATGGGGTTGTCCTGCTTATGTGAAGGACTGTATCAGACAAATTGGATGCTAAGTTGATAAATGTCTATTTATTGGATACCCTAAGGAAACGAAGGGTTACCAATTCTATCATCCCTTGGAACAAAAGGTGTTTGTTTCAAGGCATGCTGTATTTCTAGAAAAGGAATTTCTTTTACAAGAAAACAGTGGGAGTGGCATTGAACTTGATGAAGTTCAAGAAACTCCAATAGACATTACAGAGACACCTAGTCTAGACCCACAACCAATAACTCATAATGATGAGCTATCAGTTGAACCTAAAACTACACCACCTCTTCGTAGATCTGATAGGACACGCAATATTCCAGAGAGATACGGATTTCTCATAAGCGAATCGAACGACGTGTTACTCATAAGCGATGACGAACCTATCAGTTATAAAGATGTTCTGAAAAATTCAGAAAGGGACAAATGGCTTGAAGCCATGAAGTCGGAAATGGATTCCATGTACGAAAATCAAGTATGGGACTTGATTAACCCACCTGAAGGGATTAAGCCCATAGGGTGCAAGTGGGTTTTCAAGAAGAAAACCGACATGGAAGGTAATTATGCTTAAATCCATTCGGATGCTCCTGGCCATAGCAGCTCATTATGATTATGAGATATGACAAATGGATGTGAAAACAGCTTTCCTTAATGGAAACCTGCTTGAGGATGTATACATGATACAACCTGAAGGTTCCACATCGGTTGATAAAACCAAAGTATGGAAGCTTCGACGATCCATATATGGACTGAAGCAAGCATCCAGGAGCTGGAACATCCGTTTTGATGAGACAATCAAAGAGTTTGATTTCTCACAAAATCCTGACGAACCTTGTGTGTACAAGAAGGTTAGTGGGAGTGCAGTCGTATTCCTAGTATTATATGTCGATGACATATTACTTATAGGAAATGATATATCAGTTTTACAGACAGTTAAAATTTGGTTGTCCAAAACTTTCTCCATGAAAGACCTGGGAGAAGCAACCTATATCCTTGGGATTATAATCTATAGAGATAGATCAAAACGGTTGCTTGGTCTTTCACAGTCTACGTATATAGACCGAGTGCTAAAAAGGTTTAGCATGTCGGAATCCAAGAAAGGTTACCTTCCCATCAGGCATGGGATCAACCTTTCAAAGTCTATGTGTCCGCGCACAGAAGACGAGAGGATTTGCATGAATAAGATTCCCTATGCATCCGCGATAGGATCTATCATGTATGCTATGTTATGTACAAGGCCCGATGTATCGTATGCTTTGAGCGTCACAAGCAGATACCAGTCGGATCCAGGAATGGATCATTGGGCGACTGTCAAGACAATCCTTAAGTACTTAAGAAGAACTAAGGATGTGTTCCTAATATACGGAGAAGGAGATATGGTAATGCGTGGGTATACAGATGCCAGTTTCCAGACACATAAGGATGACTCCAAATCTGAGTCTGGATACGTATTTACTTTGAATGGAGGCGCAATAAGTTGGAAGAGTTCCAAACAAGACACCGTAGCAGATTATACCACGGAAGCAGTTTGGATCAAGAAGTTTGTCTCGAAACTTGATGAGGTTCCAACCATTGATGAAGCAGTGCCGGTTTACTGCGACAACAATGAAGCTATTGCACAAGCAAAGGAACCAAGGTCTCATCAGCAATCCAAACACGTGCTTCGCCGCTATCATCTGATCAGAGAGATTATAAGTAGGAATGATATACAAATTGAGAAAATTCCCACTGAAAAAAATTTAGCGGATCCTTTAACTAAGGCCTTGCCTCAGAACAAGTTTGAGGGTCATGTTAGAGCCTGTGGTATTGGATACCGTAGCGATTAACATTAGGCCAAGTAGGAGTTTGTTAGTGATATGAGAGAAGTGTCCTAAGGCAATCGCCTTATGATTGTAAATATTCATTTTAATAAATGATAATTCACTATTTGAGTATACATGTTTGTGTATTTGATTGGGATCTTAAACTCATCTACTGAATGTCCGCAATACAATTTACAGCATAAGAGAATTTGTGATGGGATCACAACTAGTGATTATCTCTAAATGTGCAATTGTGAAGTATTGAAAATATCCCTAGTCGATGAATTGATAAAAACGGACATTATCAATTCTGTTGAGACTAGCATGGGTTATTCTCTAATCAGCTGATTCTCACTGGCTGGTGACATTGGGATGTCCGGAGATAAACATGGATGCTAGTTAAGGGAACTAGTTCATTGGAGTGACTAGCTGTAAAACTTCATATGGTAATCTATATAGATATGTCAATGAAGTTCTTACTGCAGCTTAAGTGCGATGTTCCTTTGACTTGCGGTGTTCAAGTCATCTTGGTCATGGAGACTTATACTTTAACATCTTAAGCAAGCATCTCCAAGGAGGTGTGGACCCAGGATGATTGGGTATAAGCCGAAGTGCCCGAAGATGTTTGAACAACCTACAAAGGATTCACCACTCCTTGCGAGGAGATGTATACCCAGGCCTATCGTCGGATTGTTACTCAAAAGCCTCTGGGCCAGAGCATATCATGTTTAGAGTGCGAGTCTCTTAAATACATGAGAGTAATTAGAAATCCAAAGGATGAGAAAGACACTACTTGGGCTAGGTGTGACGTAGTCAAGCCTAGTGAGGATTGACACAAATAGACCGTGTCCTGAACCAAGTGGGTATAAGATGGTGAAGGGAATGGGGCACGATTCATTAGAGCTGCTGAAGGGTTTCAGAATTACTTCTGAGGTCAAACCGTTGATCTTTCGATTAATTGGGGGTCATGATGTACTACTAGGTGCCACTCATGATCGTTCTATAATTGGTTAATTATAGACGGCCAACATAAATCGAAAGCCTATTTAGTCACACGCACTACGAGTAATCCGAGGGATTTAAAACGAGTTGAAAATTAGATTTTCCAATCAAGAGAAATAAGTCGAATCTGAGTTAATCAGAG
>JAGFNQ010005511.1:0-32838 GCA_024364735.1 Boesenbergia rotunda
ATGCCTGATGGGAAGGTAACCTTTCTTGGATTCTGACATGCTAAACCTTTTTAGCACTCGGTCTATATATGTAGACTGCGAAAGACCAAGCAACCGTTTTGATCTATCTCTATAGATTCTAATCCCAAGGATATAGGTTGTTTCTCCCAGGTCTTTCATGGAGAAAGTTTTGGACAACCAAATTTTAACTGTCTGTAAGACTGATATATTGTTTCCTATAAGTAATATGTCATCGACATATAATACTAGGAATACGACTGCACTCCCACTAACCTTCTTGTACACACAAGGTTCGTCAGGATTTTATGAGAAATCAAACTCTTTGATTGTCTCATCAAAACGGATGTTCCAGCTCCTGGATGCTTGCTTCGGTCCATATATGGATCGTCGAAGCTTGCATACTTTGGTTTTATCAACCGATGTGAAACCTTCAAGTCGTATCATGTATACATCCTCAAGCAGGTTTCCATTAAGGAAAGCTGTTTTCACATCCATTTGCCATATCTCATAATCATAATGAGCTGCTATGGCTAGGAGCATCCGAATGGATTTAAGCATAGCTACTGACGAATAGGTTTCGTCATAATCAATTCCTTGTTTCTGACGATATCCTTTTGCTACTAGTCTAGCCTTAAAGGTAACAACATTACCTTCCATGTCGATTTTCTTCTTGAAAACCCACTTGCACCCTATGGGCTTAATCCCTTCAGGTGGGTTAACCAAGTCTCATACTTGATTTTCGTACATGGAATCCATTTCCGACTTCATGGCTTCAAGCCATTTGTCCCTTTCTGAACTTTTCAGAACATCTTCATAATTGATAGGTTCGTCATCGTTTATGAGTAGCACGTCGTTCGATTCACTTATGAGAAATCCGTATCTCTCTGGAATATTACGTGTCCTATCAGACCTACGAAGAGGTGGTGTTGTTTTAGGTTTAACTGATAGCTCATCATTATGAGTTATTGGTTGTGGGTTTAGACTAGGTGTCTCTGTAATGTCTATTGGAGTTTCTTGAACTTTATCAAGTTCAATGCCACTCCCACTGTTTTCTTGTAAAAGAAATTTTTTTTCCAGAAATACAGCATGCCTTGAAACAAACACCTTTTGTTCCAAGGGATGATAGAATTGGTAACCCTTCGTTTCCTTAGGGTATCCAATAAATAGACATATATCAGACTTAGCATCCAATTTGTCTGATACAGTCCGCTTCACATATGCAGGACAACCTCATATCTTAAGGTGAGTTAAGTGAGGTTTCTTACTATTCCATGTCTTATATGGAGTAGTAGAGACTACCTTGGTCGGGACTTTGTTTAGCAAGTAAACAGCTGTCTTAAGTGCATAGCCCCAAAAGGATTTTGGAAGAGTTGCATGATTCATCATAGACCTAACCATGTCCATCAAGGTTCGGTTACGCCTCTCAGATACACCATTATGCTGTGGTGTATACGGCGGAGTCCATTGGGACAATATCCCATTGTCCCTAAGATAATCTTGAAACTCTTGACTGAAGTATTCACCATCCCGATCGGATCGATGTATCTTATTACTTTTGCCAAGCTGTTTCTTTACTTCATTTCTGAACTCTTTGAATTTCTCAAAAGCTTCAGATTTGTGTTTCATCAAGAACACATACCCGAATCGTGAGTGATCATCGATAAAGGTAATGAAGTAGCTGTAGCCTCCTTGTGTAAGAGTTGACATTGGTCCACATACATCAGTATGTATTAGACCAAGCAATTCTCCCACTGGATTACCTTTTCCAGAAAAGGGTAATTTGGTCATCTTGCCTTTTAAGCATGATTCGCATGTATCAAATGAACCGGGTTCAAATGATTCCAGAATTCCACATCGGTGTAATTTGGTCATGCGTTTCTTACTTACATGGCCAAGACGACAATGCCATGTGTAGGAGTCTATTCGATTATCTATTCGAGCACGTTTGTTGCTAACTTCGATATTGAAAATGTCACCGGATAAATCTAACGTGTAGATATCATTGCACAAAGTTCCAGTCCCATAAAGAACACCATTTAAAGTTATGTAACAACAATTGTTACTAAAAGTTAAATGATAACTCTTTTCATTCAAACATGAAGTAGATACAATGTTCTTTATTAATGAAGGAACAAAATAACAATTATCCAATTCTAAGACACGTCCAGTAGGGAGCTTTAGCAAATATGTTCTAATGGCAACAACAGCAATCTTTGCTCCATTTCCAACTCGCAAATTTGCTTCTCCCTTGACGAGTCTTCTTCTATTCCTTAGCCCCTGTATGTCATTACAAATATGTGAGCTACACCCAGTATCAAGTACCCAGGTATTTGAGGAAATAGAGTGGCATTCAATAACGAAGATACCTGAAGAGGATGGGGCATCGGATGCCTTCTTCTTCAAGGACTCAAGATAAACCTTGCAGTTTCTTCGCCAGTGACCCTGCTTACCACAGTGATGGCAAGTGCCTTTTGGTGTCTTTTCAGTCTTTTTGGCCTTTTTCTTCTTTCCTTTATTCTGTTCTTTGGCCTTCCTCTTAGAACCTTTCTTCGAGAAACCAACTAACAGTACCGTCTTCTGATCCTGCTTTACAGAAGGCTCTATAGTCTTCAGCAGGTTGAGCAACTCAGGAATGGTAGTCTCCAGCTTGTTCATCCGATAGTTCATCACAAATTGTGAATAACTTTTAGGCAAACAATGCAGAATTAAGTCAATACTTAGTTCATGATCCATTGCAAAACCGAGTGTGCTCAGTCACTCAATGTACCCCAACATCTTTAACACAAACTGTGAGGCAGAAGTGCCTTCCTGCATCCTAGAGGTGAAGAGGAGTCTGGAGACTTCGAACCTTTCGGATCTCGCCTGCTCTTCAAATAACTCATAAAGATGGAAGATGATGGTATAAGCATCCATATGCTCATGCTGCTTTTGCAGCTCAGGTACCATAGAGGCTAGCATGATGCAACTCGCAAGTTCAGAATTAGTCATATGTTTCTGATAGGCCACTAACTGTTCTGGAGTTGCATCTTCTGGAGGACGGTTGGGAAGTTGTTCTTCAAGGACATAAGCAAGCTTCTCTGCCTTGAGGACTATCCTCAGGTTTCGAAGCCAGCCCATGAAGTTTGGCCCAGTCAGTTTATTGGTGTCCAAAATGGAACGCAAATTCAGAGAAGACATGATCGAGTGATTATCCTAGAAATACAAAATGAGCTTATGTGAGAAGAATGATAAAGAATGCATCAACATACATTAATTAAATCCTATTTATTTATCGAATTGAATAACCCTTTTTATCAATTCAGGAGATTGTAGGAACACCTTCAAATAGGTTGATATCCAACCATAGATAAGAACAATCATGGCTGTGACCATCAAGTTATTCTTAGCTATGAAGGTAGGTAATTATACCGATTACATATCACATATATGTAACTATCACTTTATGCTATCAACTAATTGAATGTTTGCATAAATCATTGGGTTGTTAACTCATTAACAAGTATGCAACAATATACATAGCACCCAACTGCACCTCTCTTTACATCGACCTTGGCTGTGGCACAACAAATCGATGCTCCAAGCTTAAGGCTGACCCATTAATCAAGAAATAGTTTTAATATGGTTGGAGCTCATTCAACCGTTTAGTCAGGCTTGGATGTGTCCAACAACCAAAACTAAGGATTGATCTCTGACTCCAACTATATTAATCATAAACTAATTTCATGGTTTGAACATGTTGAGGCTCAAGCCGGGTATGGATGTGTCCATCAACCCAAACGAGAAACAAAACTCCGGTTCTAACCATATTAATGGAAGGTGTTGGCCTTAATATTTATTAAGGGGTTTTGGGTCTCATCCTTTCTTTTCTAAGCACATTCATGACATATAATTATGTCATATACTAACGATTTCCTTAATAAAGTATGTATGTGACTTAATTTATCAAGTCTCATTAATTGAATTAGGAACCGGATTTCCTAATTCTAATTTCATACTTTATTCAAGGAATTATTTTGGGAAACAATTTCCTAAATTGTCATAATCAATTTCGGAAATAATATGTTTAAGACTTTGATTTCTCTAAATCGAATCTTATTAAATTAAGAGACAATTTCTTTAATTCAACCACATATTATTTTCATGAAAATCTCATTTAAGAAAACTCTATAGGAAACCATTTTCCTAATTAATTTAGGAGACAACAATATGTAAGAGCATCACCTCTTAAATCAAATAAGGAAATTATCCTAAATTTCCAAGATTTGATCACATATTTTATTTATGGATTAATTAATTATAACAAATTATTTTCTAAGGGTGGCTCCCCGAGGCTCAGATACCCAAAGAAAAGAAATTTGTCGTAAATCCAATTTGGTCCGCTCCCCGAGGCGTAACCAAATTAAACATGACAATTTTATTCAAAATGGGAAATTAAATTAAAACAACTAACTTTAAAATGGACGGCTCCCCGAGGCTCAATCCAAAATAAAGAATTTTGTTAATAATTTAAAACCAATTCGAATTTAATTGTCAATTAATGATCCATATATTTGTCTAGACTTTCTTGAATGAAGTGCCCAAAATTGTGAAATTTCATAATAGGTTTTCAGAATAATTGTAAGTTTCTGGTACAAAGAAAACTTATATATTTCCAAAATTAGAATATTTCCAAAATAAAAATTTTCAAAATTTGAAAGTTTCCAAAGATGGGAAGTTTTCACAATTATCATAAAATTTCAGAAACTAGGATATTTCAAAAGTTTGCAAAATTTCATGAGGATTTCCAAACTTTGAAATTCCTAAATCTAAAATTTATCATAATTGGAAAGTTTCCATAATTGGAAAATTTTCCAAAATTGAGATCATGACAAAGTTTTCCGCATAATAATTATATGATTATGTCGAACACTAACCGGCTCTGATACCACTGTAGGGACCGGGTGCATGTTGACAAGGATACGGGTTCGTAAATTTTAAAATATTTACGTGCAGCGGAAGAATTAGTATAAATAATTTCTTAAATTATTTTTAACCACGTATCTAGCATGCGACCTTATGATGTGTGGACATGATCATAAATTAAAATTTTGCGAAAAAGTAAACTAATTTACTTTGTACCTCTCGTAACTCGAAGTAAGGGACTAGATCCAACTGTAGCGTCCCTTGGAAGCTCCGCCTCTATTCGCGTCCACGCCGAGTTCTCTTCGGGATGACTTCGCAAAGCCACGAGTTTTGTGCCGACGAGAACTACTAGATTCTCCAAAGGCACAACTAAAATAACAAGAGAAAAAGATGGAAACTAACCACCAAGAAACGGAATCTAAATTCCGTGAAGGGAAGGAAGGAGTCGCGATCCGATTCTTCTTCTTCGGGATGTTCTTGGTGGATGAAGCTCTCGGGCACCCTTGGGATGTGCACCGGCCCTAGGGGAGGAGTAGGGTGCGCCGGCCCTAAGGGAGGAGTAGGGTGCGCCGGCCCTAAGGGGAAGAGAGAGGGAGAGAATAAGAGAGAGAGGGAGAGAACTACTAGATCTCTTGATAACTCAATTGAGGAATTCAAGCCTAGCCTTGGTTCCTTTATATAATAGTCTCTCCCTTGCCAAGTCTCCCTCTTAACGGAATTTTTATAAGAAATTTATCCTATAAATTTTCTTATGAATTATTCCGTTTAAGCCAAGTTTTATTATAACTAACTTTATAATAAAACAAATACATCTCTCCTTTTATTATGGAATAAATTTTCATAAAATTTATTATATAAATTTTCTTATCATGGAAAAATCAATTCATAATTGATTTTATAAAATAAAATAAACCATTTAAAGTTCATTTTAATCTCCATAAAAAGAATAAATTTATTATATAAATTTTTCTTATCATGGAAAAATCAATTCATAATTGATTTTATAAAATAAAATAAACCAATCCATGGTTCATTTTAATTTCCATAAAAAGAATAAATTTATTATATAAATTTTTATATCATGGAAAAATCAATTCATAATTGATTTTAAAATAAAATTAAACAATTTAAAGTTTATTTTAATTTCCATGAAAACAAATTTATTTATCCATAATTTTATAAAACAAATCGCGCTTGATTTATTTTATAATTTAAACCAAATAAATTGGTTTCCCTCCTTGTTGTGGCCGGCCAAACCAAAGAGGGTGGGGACCCTCTTTGGCCGGCCAAACCAAGTCGCCTCCTCGCGAATTAAACTCATTTAATTCGTCCAATAAGCCTTCAAAAGACTTAGTCATTTTAAGCTTCCGATGCGCCTCTGATAAATTCAGATTCGACTTATTTCTCTTGATCGGAAAATCCAATTTTCAACTCATTTTAAATCCCTCGGATTACTCGTAGTGCGTGTGACTAAATAGGCTTTCGATTTATGTTGGTCGTCTATAATTAACCAATTATAGAACGATCATGAGTGGCACCTAGTAGTACATCATGATCCCCAATTAATCGAAAGATCAACGGTTGACCTCAGAAATAATTCTGAAACCTTTCAGCAGCTCTAATGAATCGTGCCTCATTCCCTTCACCATCTTATACCCACTTGGTTCAGGACATGGTCTATGTGTGTCAGTCCCCACTAGGCTGACTACGTCACACCTAGCCCAAGAAATGTTCTCTCGTCCTTTGGATTCTAATTACTCTCATGTATTTAAGAGATTCATACTCTTAACATGTCATTCTCTGGCCAGAGGCTTTGAGTAACAATCCGACGATAGGCCTTGGGTATACATCTCCTCGCAAGGAGTGGTGAATCCTTTATAGGCTATTCAAACATCTTTGGGCACTTCGACTTATACCCAACTATCCTGGGTCCACACCTCCTTGGAGATGCTTGCTTAAGATGTTAAAGTATAAGTCTCCATGACCAAGATGACTTGAACACCGCAAGTCAAAGGAACATCGCACTTAAGCTGCAGTAAGAACTTCACTGACATGTCTATATGTAGACTACCATGTGAAGTTTTATAGTCAGTCACTCCAATGAACTAGTTCCCTTAACTAGCGTTCATGTTTATCTCCGGACATCCCAATGCCCCCAGCTAGTGAGAATCAGCTGATTAGAGAATAACCCATGCTAGTCTCAACAGAATTGATAGTGTCAGTATTTATCAATTCATCGACTAGGGACATTTTCAATACTTCACAATTGCACATGTAAAGATAATCACTAGTTGTGAATTCATCACAAATTCTCTCATGCTGTGAATTGTATTGCGGACATTCAGTAAATGAGTTTAAGATCCCAATCATATACACAAACATGTATACTCAAATAGTAAATTTTCATTTATTAAAATAAATGTTTACATTCATAAGGCGATTACCTTAGGACACTTCTCTCATATTACTAACAACCTTATCGCCTTACTGTTGCACACCTCAGTAATATGCGAGTCAAGCGCCGATAAAGCAAGTGATATGCAAGATCGCGTATCAAGGTTATGATTGAGACGTCATATCTAGTCATTAAAGCAGGCACCATTAATGGGGTCATGGTCCGAGGCTAACACGTGTCAAGGCCATCCTTGGAGATCGACTCTAGATGACTGCCGAGATTTAGTGGATTTGAGCACCTGATCCAATGATTGAATCGATTAGCCCATCTTTCCTCCTTCGGAATCAACCGATTGAAGTTATGAGGTGTGACTATATTATGATCGATTAAGGGGAGCGCTATCTCATTTGGTGCCTCCGTCTCCTTCAAACCTTCTCTACTACAAAAATCTGTCAATTCTCATCCTACAAGTTCTCCCTTGGCCTTCATTCCTCTTCTTCTTTTTCGAGTCTAGCCATGGCTTCTAAAATCCCCTCCACCTTCTGATATGATTCTATCGCCTTGGACTGCACTCGAGCTGACCTGGAATAACTACTATTGTAGTTTGAGATACCTAGCGACCACTGCCTCATAATACCAAGTCCCTTAGACCGATCTACATATCCATTCGTCGGTTTCACTACTTTCTTTTGAGGTCATATGTTGGGGGGTCTCTGATTTCCCATCCTGAACTTCTTTTCTGAGATATCCGCGTACTTCTATATCACGCCCCGATAGCTAGCTCCTAACTCTTTCCGAAAACTAAATGGAGTGGTCATAATCTTCCATTTATACCAAGTGGCTATCTATTTGTTCGACCTCCGACCCCCCCCCCCCCCCCCCCCTCCTTTTTTCATGGCCCACATCCTAGCAGATGGAATTGCCTAAGCCACCAACCTTGGGCCAGTTTAAGTTGAACTCCACTTACATAGAGGTCACGGATCGGATAACATACCTCCACTTTGACGTCAACCTACTACTCGAGGGGGACCTTCTCTTCCACTTTGTCTTGAGCCCAGTCAATAATGAGCTCTGTCTCTCATTCGGTAAGGGTTCATCTGTCTTCTATTTCTATGAAGGCTAACTAATTGTTTTCCTTTCTATGCAGCTCAAACAATGTTGAAAGCCTCTACAAATTCTTGAGGCTGACCGAGTCCACGAGCTGGAGGAATGTGGAGTTACGCGACCACTAACATAGATGAGATGGCACCCCCCTCTTCCCTCGATGTTGCCCATGTCCGTCTCCTCAGGCAAGGCGGGGTAACCACTGAGGCAGAGAAAAAAATGTCAGCCTCAGGGGTCATCAGCGAAGCCAAATCTACCAAGTGTTAAGTTCTCGACCTCACAACCCATAGAGCTAAATTCCCAACTTAGCGAGTTGAGGTCCCCACTTGGCTAGCTGAATTTCCAGCTAACTAAGTCACTTTCTTAGCCAACAGGGTTGAGTTCTCTTCTGCAGCCCACCAGACCAAAGTCTGTCACCTCAGCCTTCTGGCCACTGTGCCTTGACTCCATCTCAGGGTGATCCTCCATCATGTTCCATCAGCCAACCTGAGTCATCATCCTCATGGCAAAGTCTAAGTGGAGGCTTTCCCTCCTTATCGGGAGTAACTGGTGCGTGGATGTTACCCAAGTGCCTCGGCCCCCAACTATGCTAGGCAGTCAGTTAGCGAGAGTTTGGGCCACAATTGAGGAAGTTGCGAAGTAGAAGTCCTTAGATGCTCTAGGGGACTCGATGGCCTTGATCGTGATCGAGGTACATACTATCTGGTTTTGCTTTGGTTGAGATGTGTTCTATCCTTTGTGTTTCCTTACAGTTGCATGCCAAGATCCAAGAGATGATTGTTCGCTACTCCAACATCCTCTAGCCCTATCTATCCATGTGAGCTTAGGTGGCTGAACTCAAAGCTTTGCAAGTCCCTCTAAGTTAGGCGTTGGAGGAGATGAAGGCAGCGGCGACATGGTTCAATGCGGAAGAAACCACCCACTCAGAGTAGCTGTGTTGGCGCTACAAGAGCTAGAGATTGTCAAGGCAGGAGTTCCATCCCAGGAAGCCAAGGCTACCTCTCTCGTGTAGGATTGAACTCAACACTAGGGGGATGAATAGCATTATAAATTTTATGAGCAAATATTTCATGAAAATAATTGAAAATAAAGAATGACAAAGTAACAAAAGCAAAGTAACACATCAAAAATTAAAATTAACTTAGCAGTTAGATCAGAGTTAGAGACACGTAACAATAATGAAAAAATTGATTCTATTTTTTAAGTTCTCATTTCCAGAAAGCCTCTGAAAAGGTAAAAAAATCTTATAGAAAAATAATCTAAAAAATAAGCTCAAATAAGAACAAATATGGCAACAACAAAGAAATAAAGAAGAGCTACACTACGTGTTGCTGATCAGAAATGAAGTGCAAGGTTGCAACGTGTCATACATAGAAAGCTTGAGAGCACTAGAGCACGAAGCAGAAAATGAGAGAATTCGTTAATGAGTGTTTTTCAAGCTCTACCTCCAGTCTCTTTATATAGCCCTCTTCCGGGAGACTATAACATCCTTGATCACCTGGAGAGCTACTAACATGGTTGTAACTTTTATTCATTAGATTATGTTAACCGTGTTCTCTGGTCGATTGGAGCCCCTCCGGTCGACTGGAGCCCCTCCGGTTGCCTGGAGCCCCTCCAGTCGCCTGTAGAGGGATCAAATCTTATTTTGACCCAACTCACTTGAACCACTTGATAATGTCATCTCCTTGTCGCCTAGAAGCTAATCTAGTCACTCGTATGCTTTGGTTGCTCCAACCCATATACGATTGCCTAGACCCTCTAACTTCACTTGTCGAGAGTTATTACCAGCTAGTCGCCCCGATCGCTTGGAACTGTCAAATCTCTTCCCTATAATTGTTATACGTAATGAATAAAATACAAAATGTAAAGTTAATTGCATTTATTTTGGGTCTAGATGCTCAGCTCCTAGTTGACCCATCTAGATTGAGTTGCCAAGCTATAACTCCTAGCTTACTCCACTTGGTTGTGTCCGCTAAGCTTCAACTCCTAGCTTACTCCACTTGGTTTTATCTGCCAAGCTTCAGCTCCTAGCTTACTCTACTTGGTCTTGTTCGCCAAGCTTCAATTTTCAGCTGACTCCACTTAAACTTGATTCACCTAGCTCTCAAGTAGAGTTGTCAAACTGATTGACCCATGGTGGGGCAACCTATCCACGGTGGACCAACCATTTCATGCGGCGAGGCTGACCAACCTATCATCTTGGAGGGTTAGGAAATCCCTAACTCAACCCAACCTAGCTTAAGGCGGGCTATGGCTTAGGCGAGCCAACCCACGAGCCCACTAAAAAAAAATAAAAAACTATATAGAAAAGATTAAAATTTAGTTAATCTAAATATAACCAAATATGCTATAATGAGAAATTTATTTTTCCTTGTGTACCTTTCTTTTTAAATTACTCTTGAATCTTTGTCACTAAATTTGAAAATCTAATTATACTGATTATTCGATTTTATAGACGAGTTTTTTCTAGAAGGTGAAAAGTAGCCAAGCATTTGCTGCTTTATTTTAACTTTCTATCATAAATATTCACTCACTCTATAATTCATATTTGCTAAATTAGTTGTCAACTTAAACTTTTTTTCCATGATTTACCCTAATTCATGTACTATTTAATTTATTTATGGGACCTCCTAAACCACAATTTCAAGGTAACTCGTCTATAATTTTTTTCTCAACCAGCGGGCTAACCCAAGCCCGTCATGGGCCAACATTGCGAGGGTTGCGGGCCTAGACGGGTTGACCTATATAGACCCTCCTTTAAATGGACTAATAAAATTTTAACCTAACCCGCTAAAATTATTTAGCAGGGCGGGTCATCCCGACGATCCCGACCTAAATTGATGGCTCTACTCCCAACTTGGACTTTTTTGCTTAGTTCTTAAATCTCAACCAATACTTAACTTCTGCCTGATTCCCAATCAAGAATTTAAATGTCTAGCTCTACTATGACATAGTCACTATCTAACTCAAACTCAAACACATGTCAAGTAACCTAATCCTGCACACTTGACACCAATTTGTTAGATTATAACAAACATAACTTTTATAATCTTAGTCATATATCAAAATCCTATGAGTTAAATATTGTGCTTCCAGCATTAACAATCTCCCCATTTTTGATAGGTGAAAAAAGTGAATGATAGTTAAACATAATCAAGAATGAATGGTTATGAGAATTATATTCAATGTATGACAATAATAATTGATATAAATACAATTACACATAAATATTAATCATAACTCCCCCTTCATCTGTAACGCCCCAAAATTCTCATTTTTAGTTCTTGAAGTCCTTAGAATTATTTAAAAATGGTTTAGAAATATTCTAGATATTTTTAGGAATTTTTAGAATATTTTTATGGAATTTTCCGAGTCCGTTTAGTATTTTAAAAAAAAGAAAAAAATTAAAGGGCAACAAGGGGTTCGAACACGCGACCACCAGAAGAGCAAGCACACGCGTGACCAGCTGGGCTGGATGGTTTTGTTGAAATAAATTGGGCGAAACAATAGATAAGGTATAGTTAGGTAAATTCACCCCATAAGTATAAATAGATAATTAAAGAGAGAAATTTTATTTTCTCTCAACCTAAACTCTTTCTCTCCCTCGCCCAACACCTTGCGCCGACTCCTTTCCCCTCTCCTCTCTTGGGCGACACCACACCAAGGCCTAGAGGGTCGGTCAAGGCTCTCCTCCAAGAGATTTTCCTATATTCGGAATCCCCGCGACGAGAGGAACGCATAGGCGCGAAGAAATCTCCGAGATCTCAATTTTCTTCCGAGCCCTAGACGTCAATCTTGGTTGTAAGTCCAAGATATCAAAGTAAGTACTGCTCACCTGCAGTAAGAGGCGGTTTTTCCGCAAGAATTTCCCTTAAAAGTTTTTAAAAGAGATATTTCCTTTTTGTTTGAGTTTTTGCATGTGATCTTAGTTCATTATATGCTTATATATGTTGATTAAGTACCCTATGTGAGTTTAGGGTCCAAGAAAAGCTATGAGAAAAGAAAAGAGAAGATAAAGATAAGAAAAGAAAAGGCCAAGGCCTTAAGAAATCCCCAAAAGTCAAGACTTAGGGATTTTAGCACGCAAGGTGCTCGAGAAAATGCCAAGGCATTTACAGATAAGAAAGAAAAGAATGAAAAGCTATTTTATTTTCTAAGGCCAGTACCCGGCGTCCAAGGGCGTCGTTAAAGAAATCCAGGTGTCCAATTCCAAGGTCTTGGCCCTGGTAGACCAAGGTCTGCTCTATTAGGATTGGTGGCTCGCTACCCCAACCTTTTAGGGAACGCGCATATGAGATGGTACTTACGTCTTCAGTGGATCCAAGTGATTATTATTTTCAAGTATATGCTTTAACAAAGTTTCTAAAGTTTAAAGAGTTTTCAAAAAGTTAAAGAATAGCTAAAGTTTCAAGTTGAGCCAAGAAAAGTAAATTGAGATTTATTAATGCTTGAGTATGCATGTTTTGAGTTATACATGTTCTTAGTTTTCTTTCAAGCATATAAGTATCTCATATGATTTTCATATTGTTCAAGAAGCATGTTTGCACATTTCGAGATTTTGTGAGCTAGATAGTACTTACTAAGCTTTTTGCTTACTAGTTGCATTTCCTCTTACTGTAGATAAAGGTAAAGGCAAGCAATTTTGAAGGAAGGCGACGAGGCGGTGCTGAGTAAAGTGTGTGTGGTGGCTGATTTTGGAGAGATCCTTGAGACGAGACAATTTAGTTATTTGAATTACAATGTTTTAGTTTATTCAAATTTCAAGTTCTTGCTTTATGGAGTTTAGCGAACATTTAAGCTTTGGATAGTTTTACATGCTCAATTTCTTAGAGTAAAGATTCCATGTCATTTCATTTAGCATACATATCCTTATGATTGCATTGGATGAGTAGAAGTGTGAGTAGTTTGAAATATTGATACTTTGTTAGAGAAATAGATGCATGTGCCAAGATAGTATTAATTTCCCTTTGAATCAAGTTTTTATTGCTTAAGTATGTTTAGAAAAGTTGCTTTCTCATTTGATAATGCCTTAGGGATGTTTCAGAATTTTGTGTGATGAGTTTCAATGGTTAGAAGTTAAGTTTGGTACAAACTCTAGCTTAATGTCTATGTAGATTTTTCATAACTTGCTAAATTCCGCAAAAGTCCTAATTTCAAGTTTATGGATTCGTTTTGATTGACTAAATTGTTTAGAAAACTAGTATAGAGTATAGAAATGGTGTCATGATTTTGTATGGCTCGAAAGTATAGGTTTGGTGGAGTTTTGAAACAAGTTTCGAAATCTGAATTTTCAGATTTCAGGCGTGCCAGTCGACTGGTTCAGTATCAGTCGACTGGTGCCAGTCGACTGGTACAGGACCAGTCGACTGCCCTATGGTGAGTTTCAATAAAGATTTTCTTTATGAATTTTCGAGAAAGGAGGTGTGCCATGGTATCATGCATGACTATTAGAGTTAGTATATCATAGATAGATTTAAATTAAGAAGAAAAAAAAAAGATTTCCGCATTCTTAGTCGTGCATTAGAGTCAAGAAGTAGGCAAAAGTAACGATCCGTCTAAGGTAGAGAAGGCGGGTCGCTACATCATCATTACTCTCCCTAATAGAACATATTTTGAAAGTTATAATTTTTGAAAATATTTTAAAATTTAACCCTTTTTACCTTTATTTTTTTTTCTTTTCTCTCCCCCTTTTTCATATATCAAAACGGGTTAAACTATAACAAGGTATAATGAAATGTCAATTTTGCAAAATAAATAATTAAAGGTAGATAATTAAATTGAAAAAAAGAACACATATGTTAAGTTATAATAAATGCAAGATAAATCAAGGCAAAATAGATTAAGTTAACATGAATCAAAATAAGGAAATTATAACATTAAGTCAAACTAAAACAAGTCAAAGATAGTCAAAACTAAATCAAACTTGAGAAGTAAGATAAAGGCAACTACTACAATATCCAAAATTGAAGGTCAACTGCAAGTAAATGTTAAATAATCAAACTTGTCCCCGGTGCGTAGCACAAATGGTGGATGCATGACAATTCTAGCGTAATGGTCAGGGGTTGATTCCTAGAAACTGATGACCTGGTGCTTTCTCACCATGCGTCTCTTGCCTGTGTACCTATATTTACCTCCTTCCATATCTGTGGAACCGGCTATAGGGGGCCGCTGAGGCAGCAAACTACCTTAAATAATCAAACTAAAGGCAACTAATAGTCCAAAAGAAAATAGTCTATCTTACATAACCCAAGTCTTCTTCTAAGTGTACTAAACTCAACTTCTACCAATGGTTTTGTGAATATGCATGTTATGATAGATTTGTATTCAACATATTTAAGTTCAATGTTACCATTTGATATGTGTTCTCTAACAAAATAAAATTTGACTTCTATATGTAGATCTAGAATGATGTACTAGATTTTTAGTTAGATTAATAAAACTAAGGTTATCTATCAGAACTTGAACCTTTTTATAATCAAGTCCATAATCTTTAAGTATGTTCATTATCCATAATAATTGAGTCACACATCTACCCATAGCAACATACTCAGCTTTAGTAGTGGATAAGACTACACAATGTTATTTTCTACTACTCCATCTAATTAGGAATTGTCTTAAAAATTGATAACTTTCATTGGTACTTTTTTCGTCTAACTTACATCCAGCATTGTTTGAATCAGTAAACCCTACTAAGTCAAAGCTACTTATTTTTGGGTACCATAGTCCTACATTTTGAGTTCATTTTATTTACCTTAAAATTCTTTTAACCGTTGCTAGATGTGATGACTTAGCACAAGATTGAAATTTGCACACATGCCTACTAAAAAGAGAATATTAGGTTGACTAGCAGTTAGGTATAATAATCCACCTATAACACTCTATAGTACTTGGCATCTACACTTTTTTCACTAGGATCATTATCCAACTTTACATTTGGAGCCATTGGGGTTGCTAAGTCTTTTGAATTTTACATTCTAAATCTTTTAATTAGTTCTTTAACATACTTAGTTTGATAAGTATAAATACCTTCTCTGGTTTGTTTAACTTGTAATCCTAGAAACTAGTTGAGTTTATCTACTATGCTCTGTTTGTTTAACTTGTAATCCTAGAAACTAGTTGAGTTTATCTACTATGCTCATTTGAAATTCACTTTCCATAGTGATCATGAACTCTTTTATAAATGAACTATTTGTTGACCCAAAGATTGTTGGTGCCGAAAGCACCATATCAAATCTTGTTTTGATATTGGCAAAGAGTTCAAAGTTATATATTATTGGTGATCTAATATGTTTCTTTAAGTGTGCAGGAAAGTCCTAGTTGAGCTAGGCACGAAATCTTGACCTGCTGGGTTGAGCACGAAGTCCTGGTCGAGGACTGGGCATGAAGTCCTGGCTGAGGGCTGGGCACCGAAGACCTAACCGAGGGCTGGGCACGAAGACTTGATCTGGAAGATCGGGCAGAAGACTTAGCCAAGCGAGGACTGCGGACAAAGGTAGAGATAGGTCGAGGATTAGACGTCTCGAGATCTGGGAGTCTCGGAGGCTAATCAAAAGTTCAACCGGAGGAGCCGGTTGGCAAAAGGTAACTTCTACAGAGTGGAGTAGGTGAGGGTGCATTCCCCAGAAAAGGGAATAGTAGGCGTCGGTTCGACCTAGGATTTCATTTGAAATCCAAAGTCAGAACCAAAACAGCTTTGGCTGTTATTTATGCATATCTATCATATTATTATATTCTTGGACTAACCCTGGTTGCAAGCTGAAAGAAGTTGGCTGCTGCGATCCTAGGGGCCTAAAAGGTTTCAGGCGCCCGAGAACCCAAGCGTCTGAATGGTATTAGGCGCCCCAGAAGGGGTTCTTCTAGCGTCTACACCACGTCATCTCCCAGGCGCCCGTGAGCTACCAGGTGCCTCAATAGCTCTAGGCACCCAAGAATGATGATAAACGCTGGCCGAGTCTGCGGATAAGGATGCGACTGTTCCGGGTGACGTGGAAGGCGCCCCATACGCTATCAGGCGCCCGTGAAGTAGTATAAAAGCGGCTTCACCCCTTTGCTCCCAACATCAATTCAAGCTCTCACATTTCTCAACGTTGAAACTTCCGTGCTCGAATTCTCTATGCTCACAAAGTTCAAGATCGATGACACGTCGTCTCCGTAATGAAGTTCTGTTTATTAAAGTGTTGTTGGTATAAATTCTTTATTTTTGTATTTAATTATTGTACATCATTTTCAAAATATAGTATTACCCAACGAAAACGGTCAAGGACCATGGTTCTTGGAGTAGGAGCCGTTACATACTTCGAACCAAGTAAAAAAGAAAATGTGTTAGTCGTGTTTTACTTATTTCCGCTGCATCTTAATTCTGATTCTCCGAAAAATTTATGTTATCGATATTCACCCCCCTATCGATTACAACGATCCCACAAGTGGTATCAGAGCGGGTGGCTCAATCTTGGTGAAACCACCAATTGAGCAATTTTTTTAGATTTTTTTGCCTTTTCTTTCAAATAAAAAATATATTTGTGCAGGGGTTTAAAATTGATAGAACCATCATTAGTTAGAATTGATAAAACCATCATTTTTTGAAAATTTATCATATATTTTTTAATATTATTTTGCCTCGAAATTCATGCAATGCCTTTTGAGCTATTTTTTCATCTTCTCCCGCACTACTAATCCAAGACCAAGTCTTGGTACATTCTTTTTTGTTTTCTTTCTGTGCGAGATTTATATTGAATGGCCAATCAAGAATGGAATAGTGCCCGCCATCTCTATTATCTAATGATAATTTTAGATCCTGAAAGGATCTAATAGAGTCTCACCGAAGGCTCATATGGATTTGTAGATGATAATCCAAATGAGGTTCACATTCCCCATACAATCGAACTTCAATCGCCTGGGACAAATTGGACGAACCAATACTGATTAAGATCTAAACCGATGCCAAGGCAACAGTAATCCTACAATGCTACCTGACCAAAGAAGAATTGATGCGGGTTGGATCCTTCAACTATGACAAAGAGATTTGGGAGAGGCTAATCGACTTACACAAAGAGACTTCTGTCATTGAGGTCTTAGAAGGTGTACTGTTCGAATCATCAGAAGAATTGGATGAAGAAGAACAAACTCAACTGAGCCTCCTTGACCTACCTGTTCAAGTTCACCTTACTGAGATCTAGTTTGAGTCTGAATTTGAAGAAGAGCCGAAACAATGCAATGAATTGATATCCATCTCTGAAGAAGGTAAACTCACTGTAAGTGGCTATTCTAAATCTGATTTAAGTGAATTAATTTCTTATATGTCTCGCAAGTTTGCTAAGTTCAACATCCGGGTTAAGTCACTCCAAAAGGAGGTTAAAGCCATTAAGGAGGAGACTAACTTGAGTTCCTTGACTGAGACTGTTCAGAAAGGAATCTTAACTCAAGCCCAAAAACTTGAGAAAGAGATTTCCTCTCTGAAAACTCAAGTCAAAGAACTCAGAGTCGACCTAGAACAGTTTATCTTGGGTTCCAAGAATCTTGACATGATTTTTGAAAAATAGAAATCTGTTCTAAACCGATCCATACTTGGTTACCAAACCAACTCACGTTACAAATCCTACTATTCTATTTTGAACCAAAATAGAACCCAAGTCCAAGCATGGATCCCTAAACTTAGCTTGACAAATCAAGCTGGACCAAACAATTATTGGATCCCCAAGAATCAAATTCATTACTTAGATAGACCGTATTGAGGTTTTGATCCAGGGGGGCCAATAGAAAGATCATTTCTATTATTAGATAAATATTGCATGCTTTTATAATTGCTTGTTTAATTGTTTATTTAATTTTTACAAAATTGTCATGCTGAGGTTATAAATGGTTAGATAAGGACTTGACTTAATTGAAACTTCCACAACCTAGTATTAGGGTGGGGAGAGATGATAGTACATTAGGGAAGCTTGTCTAATGAGTCAGGTAGGGTAAGACTTACCCTATTTGGTCTTTTTTAGCCTGGTGGAACTAGCCGAAGCTACCTCGTCATATCCTTGACTAGTTAGACCAAGGTTTCTCAAAGAGTAACTTGAAAATTCAATTTCATTAAAAGGCTTTATCTAGGAAAGGGTCGTTGTTCCGATAACCAAGAAAACCCCTGTGCCTCGCCAAGACCTGGAAGCTGATTATTGAAATCTATTTTCAATTTACTACTTATTAAACTTGAATTTAACCCAAGGTTCAATCAAATCATAGCTTTTAATTTAAATTCAAAGATAAAATTTGACACATCTCACAAAACAGATAAGGGGCCCCTATTTTGTCATTTAGAAATGGATGAGATGCTTAGGGCATAAAAGATTAATCTAACCCAACCAACCCCACATCTAATAAATTTTACCTTATTTAAATACTCAACCTAAAATTTAAAATTTCAAACTTAACTTAAATTTAATTTTCTAAAATTCTAAACTAAAACATTTTTTAAAAAAATTTAACTTAAACATTTTTCAAATTTTACTTAAACATTTTTTAAAATTTTAAACTTAAACATTTTTCAAATTTAACTTAAACATTTTTCAAAATTTTAATCTTAAACATTTTTCACATTTTAACTTAAATATTTTTCAAAATTTAACTTTAACATTTTTCATAATTTAACTTAATTATTTTCTAAATCTAAACTTAATAATTTTTCATAATTTAAACTTATCTTTTCAAAATTCAAACTTAATTTTTCAGAATTTAAACTTTAATTATTAATTTCAAAATTTAATTCAACTTTTTCAAAATTCAAACATAACATAATTTTCAAAATTCAAATTTAAATTTTTAATTAATTTCAAACTCTTCAAAAATCAAATTTAACTTTTCAAACTAAAATCATTGTACTCAAACTTATTCGTTAATTGCTTTAGATTTTTTTTTGTTCGCTTACCTGAATATTATTTAATTTTTGCAAACATTTATATACAAAGAAATTCTTTTGGACAATCAATTTATTTTTTTTAGAAAAATAAGTTTTGCAAAAGTCACCATAGGTTTTACTTAGAATTTTTTTATTTTGTTTTCACTTAGAAAAATATCTACAGTTTGGGCTTTGATATATATATATATATATATTTTTGGACTTGAGTGTTTTTCAAAATTTCCCTTGTATTTATATCACTTGTGGTATTTTCAAAATCATTTTAAATATAGAATTTCTTTGTTATAGTTCTTTATATTTTTTTACGTTTTCAAAAGGAGAGAGAAAAAAAGAATTTATTTTTCAAATCGTTAAATAAAAGTAGTTTTCAAAAGTTTTTTTCTAAACAGTATTTTTTTTAAAAATATTTTAAAATTCTTTTTGTTTGAATCAAATCCTAAGACTCAGAGGAAGATTAACTTGTAGTCAATAAGCCTCCTAGGGCAGTGTCAGGTTTAGGGAGAGTTCAAATTAAAAGAAGTATTAGAAGTTTCAAAAATACTATATTTTCATATAGCACTATCTTTTCAAAATACTTTGAAAATACAATATTTTCATTTTCCAAAATATTTTTTTTTAAAAATCTTTTCATCTTTTAAACGTCTCTGAAAATCTTTTGAAAATTGCTTGAGTTTCGCGAAATATCCAAGACACATAGGAAAGTTTTCCTTGTAGTTAACAAGGTTTCCTAAGATTGTGTCAGATTGGGGAGGAATCTAAATCAAGAAATTTATTATTTTTCAAAAATTAAATACACATATTGAAAATATTTTATTTTGATTGGAAAATCTCTAAGATACATAGGAAATTTTCTTGTGGTCAAAAAGGTGTTGGTGCCGGAAGCACCAGATCGAACCTTGTTTTGATATATGACAAAGGGTTCAAGTTAAGTTGGTTTGTTTGTACTGATGAACTTGTGAAGCTTGCATGAAAGTCCTAGGTAAGCTAGGCAAGAAATCTTGACCCGCAGGGTTGAGCACGAAGTCATGGCCGTGGATCTGGCAATGAAGACTTGATGAGTGAAGCCGAGCATAAATTCTTGGTCCGGGGGACCGAGCAGAAGACTTTGTGGAGCGGGAATTGCGGACAGCAGTCGAGATGGGTCAAGGTCGAATGCCGTCGAGTTATGAGTCCTCGGAGGCCGAGCAAAAGCCCAACCGGAGGTTCCGGGTCGTAGCAGGTACACTCTCCTGAGAGGAGTAAGTGAGGACGCGTTCCCCATGAGTGAACAGTAGGTGTCGGTTTGACTTAGGGTTTCAAGTGAAACCTAAAAGTCAGGACCAAGATAGCACTGGCTGTAATCCATGCATACTTTAATTATATTTATATTATTGTGGAACTAACCCTTGTTGCAGCTGAATGTTGAACCAGTTGTCCTAGGGTGCCTGAATGGGACTCAGGTGCCTGGGAGCTGGTAGCGGATGGCTGAGCTGGCGCAACAGTCAAGCTTACGTGGCGAGTGCTGAGTGGAGGAGCCACATCAACACTCAGGCGCCTGAATGGGACTAGGGCGCCTGAGCCAGGATAAAAGTTTGACTGCGCAGCGGATAGAATTGTTGCCCAAGACGTTGCAAGTAGGGTGCCTGAATGGCCTTTCAGGTGCCTAACTGACTAATATATAAAGGGGTCGAGAGTAGCACATCTTAATGATAATTTACATTCAGTGATCATTCTGTTCACCTGTGTGTTGCGCGATTAAAGCTTTTACAATGCTGAAACGTCGTTCGATTTTTCGAGCGAAGATCTTCAATTCAATCGAAAAGGAGTCGGTATATTAGTTTTATTTCATTCTGCACACTAAAATCTTGCAATATGTACATTCATTTGATTATTAGTGATTGCCCAAAGTAAACGATCAATGATCGTGGGTCTTGTAGTAGGAGCCGGTCAAGACTCCGAAGCAAGTAAAATTAACTTGTGTTAGCGTGTTGTGTTTTGTTTTCCACTGCGTACTCGTTCGTTCTAAAATTCGAAGTTTTTAAAGTAATATTCACCCCTACTCTATCGCTCTATTTTGATCATACAATTGGTATTAGAGCGAGACTGCTCAATTTGGTGAAACCACCACTTGAGTATTTTTTTCGAATTTTTTCTTTGTTTTCTTTTTATCATACTTCGAGCGTATTTTCTTTTTATTCCCGCACTGCTAATCCAAGACAAAAAGTCTTGGTACATCTGTCTTTCTTTGTTTTTGCAAGTCTATTCTTTTCGCTTCTTCCTTAATGGCCATGCAAGAAGGCTACAACACTACTCGCTCCTCTCTCTTCTCTGGGGAAGATTTTGGTTATTAGAAGAGTCGGATGGATGTTCACCTGAAAACTTAGGTGGACATGAGGATCATAATCCAAACCGGATTCGATCTCCCAAGAGACGAGCAAGGGACGGTGTTGAGCTATGACAAATGGTACACATCTGCCAAGAGAAGAATTGACATTGATACAAAAGCAACACAGACTCTCCAATATGAACTTATAAAGGAAGAGTTGAACCACGTCGGACCTTTCAGCAGTGCCAAAGAATTATGGAATAAGTTGATAGAACTCCACGAAGGAACATCCGACACCAAGGTAAGCCATCAGGATTTACTATTAAATAAATTGTATAATTTAAAAATGTAGGATGGAGAAACTGCTTCCCAACTGCACGTCCAGATACAAAAAATCATGAATGGGCTCCACATCATAAGGCACACAATTGAAAATAGGGATCTAATCAGGTATACCTTGAATACATTCCCTAGAAACTCACTGTGGGCATTGATGGTCGATGCTTACAAAGTTTCTAAGGATTTATCTAAAATAAATTAGATGAACTATTTTTAAAATTTGAATTATATGAGCAGATTAACGGTGCACTTGCAGAGAAAAGTATAGCCTTAATTGCAGGAAAAATCAAGAAGAAGACACCAGAACCAGAACTGGATTCTGACTCGGAATTCGAAGAAGAAGAACTGGCGGAGCTTGTGAACGTTGTCCAGAAGTTGTTCAAAGCTCGAAAAGCCCAAAAGAAGAAGAAGATGGGACATCCAAAGAATGATCTGGCTAGACCAAAGAACAAGGCAAACCTCACCTGTTATGGGTGTGGAAAGATGGGGCACTTCAAATACGAATGCCCGAATGCAAAAGAGACGAAAAAGCAATGGAGGAAGAAGGCGTTGCAAGCAACCTGGGACGAGTCGTCTTCGGAATCGGACGAGGATGAACCAACACACTCCAACCTCCACGCGTTAACATCCCAAGACAAGATCAACATCAACTCCGAATCGGAAGAAGAAACGGAGCATGGAACTGTTTCACTGTCGGAAACTGTCGACTCAAGGTAATGGGTTATTCTGAATCGGATCTTTACGATCTTATTACTTATATATCTTGCAAACTGGCTAAGTCTCATGACCGGGTCAAGTCTCTCTGAGAGGAGGTAAAACTCCTTAAGGAAGAGACTGTTGGTGTAGTTTACACTAACGGTCAAACTCAAGTTTTGATGAATGACAAACAGGTTAAAGTTAGGTTGTTATGGTTCTAACCTCTTTACCAAGTGTGCAGGGTTGAAAGACTTAGGACCAAACACTAGGCTGAAGTCCAGGATGGTGGAGTCCTGGCAGAAAGTCCAGTTGGGTCCGCGAGGCCTGACAACTGGCTAAAGACCAAGTTGGTGGAGACTTGGCAGAAAGACCAGGGTGGTTGAGTCCTGACAAAAAGTCCTGGTAGGTCAAGAAGTCAAGTAAAACTGCACAAAGGGTAAGTAAGGTAAGTCACTGGAGGAGCGAACCAGTGAGGACGGGTCCCATTTTGGGACTTTAGGCGCGGTCCAACTTAGACCCATTTGGGTGATCTAAGTTGAGTCCTGGTTAGATCCTGGTCCGGATGTGGACGGGATCTAATTACCTTTGAATATTTCACATTTTAGTCCATTTTATTATTATACTAACTCTGGTTTACAGGGTTTATTTGGTATATGGACTAAGTTGATTTTGTAGGTGAATTCTGCAAAATTACTCCTCATTATTTTTTTTAATTTGAAATTTTATTAAAGAATAAATTTATTCTTATTAATAATAATAAATTCATTCCTATTATTATTATCCACAGCTTGGGTAAGATGAATTTCTATTCCTATTATTATTTTTTAAATAGAAATTCAAATGATGGATAAAACAGATTGAGTTGTGCTACTTCAAATGATGGATAAAGCGCTGCACAAAAAATAGGATTGCTGCACAAAAATAGGATATGGATGAAACTCAAAGCTCGAGAAGTCCTCTATAAAAAGCATGAGAATTAGCACAGAAAAAAAGTCATAATTCAAACAGTGCCATCATCTCTTCTTCACGCTTTCACGCTCGGTGCTTCCACGCTCTTTTGCTACGGCCTGTCTTCCAACTCGTCTACGTCCAATTACTTCTGGAAGACCACCCTTAACATCCAAACTCATTCAGATAATTTTTTTTGGTAACGATTTTATTACTGCATTATCTGTACTCATTTCTATTAGAGAGTGTGAGGTTGTCACACTCTCTATCGTCTGTATTCACCTACTCTACCGGGGGTCTCCGGTAGAGAGTTTTAGTGAATTGCCCACAGAAAAGGTCCGAGGGACCTGGGCCTTCGAGTAGGAGTCGCCGAAGGCTCTGAACGAAGTAAAACTCGTTCGTGTTTTGTGTGTTCGTTTTTTATCATTTCTTTTGTTTCCGCTGTGCACGACTTTACAAACACATTCTTTTTACTCTGAAAAATATATTTTTTAAAACACACGTGATTCACCCCCCCTCTCACGTGCATTCCGATCCTACAAGTGGTATCAAAGCCAAGTTCGCTCTGAATCGGTGCAACCACCGTAAGAGCAGGGGGAAATCTGTTTTGTGTCTTTTGTTGCATGATCTAAATTTGGTATTCTTGCCTAAATTTAGTTATTTTTCTCGTTCGTTGGTTTTACTTGAATCTGGTGCAACACCATTCAAGTTGCTTTTCGTTAGTTTATCCTTTCCCGCACTACTAATCCAAGACCCAGTCTTGGGATATTTTTTCTACTTTTATTTCGTGTGCACAGAATTTAAATGGCCCAAGGTGAAGGCTATAGCACTGCCCGCCCTCCCCTCTTTAATGGGGAAGACTTTCCCTACTGGAAGAGAAGGATGGAGGTTTATCTGAAGACCGACATGGATCAGTGGTTCGCAGTTCAAACAGGCTACACACCGCCAATGGATGAGGGAAATAATGCTCCACTGAAGCCCGACAGATGGAACCCGGAGATGAAGAAAAAGGCTCAGACCGAGTTCAAAGCTCAGAACACCCTCCAGTGCGGACTTACCAAAGAGGAGCTAAACAGAATTGGACCAACCGACTCGGCGAAGGAGCTATGGGACAAATTAACAGAATTACATGAAGGCACTTCTGATGCAAAGGTAATAAAGAGAGATCTGTTATTGAATAAGTTATTTAACATAAAAATGCAGGAAGGAGAATCAGCAAGTCAACTCCACGCCCGGATTAAGAACATATTGAATGGACTCCACATGATCAGGCACAAACAGGAGAACCGGGACATCATAAGGTATGCGTTAAATGCGTTCCCTAGAAATTCACTATGGGCATCTATTATAGATGCCTATAAAATTTCTAGGAACCTTTCAAAAATTAATCTGGATAAACTATTTTGTGAATTAGAGCTGTATGAGCAAACTAACGCCAAGGTCGAGAAAGGGCTAGTTTTATTTGCAGGTTCACCAAAAGAAGCCAAATCAAAGAGAAAAATTCAAGAAGAACCTGAAGATGAGTCAGACTCTGACTCAGATGAAGAAGAACAACTGGTGAACTTGGTAAGAAAAATGTTCACCAGAAGGAAGAACAAATTTTCAAAGAAAGATATTCAAAAGGTAATGAAGCCCTCCAGCACTGAAGGTAAAAGCAAAATGATCTGCTTCGGCTGTAACAGAAAAGGGCACTTCAAACATGAATGCCCTTACAAGAAGGAGGACCAACCCACTAAGAACAAAAAGAAGAAGGCTCTTCAAGCCACGTGGGATGAAAGCTTGGACGATTCCGATGATGAACAACCAAAGAACGCAAGCTACCTCGCACTGATGGCAACCGGACCAGAATCGGACTCGGAGCAAGACGAGGATTCCGAATACGAGTCGAGCCAAGAGATCGGACTATTTTCGGACGGCTCGACTAAGGTATATTTAGATTCAGTGAATGAAAAGTTCTTTAAAATTATTTCTGTCTTAAATAAGAGATTAGATGCATCTGAGCTTAGGACTGATCAGCTCCTTAAGGAAAATCAAGACCTTAAGGAGCAAATTCTAAATCAAAACACAACTGAATTAAACTCAAAAATTTCTGAACTTGAAAATGAAAACTCCACCCTTAAGGGTGAAGTTCAAAAACTTAAGGATCTACTAGCAACTTTTACAACTCGATCCAAGAACCTTGACCTTATACTTGGATCACAAAAGGGCATGTACAATAAGTCTGGGATAGGTTTTAAATCAGGATCGGCCAAAAGATCCTTTCTCTCCTTTGTCCACTCACGCAAAAAGCAATGTAAGGCATGGGTCCCGAAAGCTTACCTAACAAAGCAAGTAGGGCAGAATCAATATTATGTTCCCAAAAAGGACATTCATTACATTGACCCTAAACACCCCACCTATCATTTAGGGGGAGGCTCCAAACTAGTTGGCACCTCAAAATCAGCCTTTGCCCAGTTGGACACTTAGGACTAGTCTTAAAAGTTAATCTGACTCTTGACCTACTTAGTATTAGGGTGGGTCGAGATAACGGTACGCTAGACAGACTCTCGGGGAGAACTAGCCGAAACTATCTCGACACATCCTAGACTAGTTAGACTAGGGTGTCTCAACAGGTAGGGTTAAAGTACAACTCCCTTAAGTAGCTTTGTCTAGAAAGAGGTTGTTGCTCCAATAAGGCTTCGGCCAAAGAAGGCCCCTGTGCCTCGCCTCCCGCCTGGAAGCTAATTATCGAAGTATACTTTTAAACTACTTCTTGTCTAACTCGAATCTAACAAAAGGTCAGATTAATTTCTTTTATGAATCAAACTCAAACTCATCTCACACAAATCATAGGATCCCTTTGTTTGATAACTTAGATCAAGTGAGATGAATAAGGATAATAAGTTCAAATCATTGATTGATAATTTAAAACTCAAACTTGAATTTAAAATCTTACCTTTTAAATCCAAATTTAAATATCAATTAAATCAAAATTCAAAATTTAAACTTAGCTCTTAATTAATTCAAATTTCAAAATCAAATATTAATTTAATTGTTTTCAAAACTCTTTTTAAGTTTTTTTTAATCTCAAATTTTTTTTCAAATTTTTTTTTTGGTTTTTTTTCTCAAATTTTTTTTTCAAAAATTCTTTTTAAGTTTTTTTTTAAAATTTTTTTTCTTCAAAAATTCTTTTTAAGTTTTTCAAAATTCAAATGTTTTCTGTTTTCAATCTTTTTCAAAAATGTAAACTTAACTTAAAATTAACCTTTTCAAAAAGATTAAACTGAACTTCAACTTGAATTCTAACCAATCCTACTTAACTGTAGGAAAATAAATGGATTATTGACAGAGGATGCTCCAGACACATGACTGGGGATCCCACCAAGTTTACAGAACTCAAGTACAAACGACAAGGGATCGTTGCTTTTGGAAACAACGGTAAACTTAAGGTAGTTGGTCTAGGCAATATTGAACTTGAATCTGATTTTATAATTAAAAATGTCTTACTTGTTGAGAACTTCTATTTTAATTTACTAAGTATTAGTCAATTATGTGACACTGGATATAAGGTTAAGTTCTTATCTAATGAATGTCTGATCAAACACACTGACAACCCCGACATCACACTTAGAGGACATAGGCACAACAACATTTATGAAATTATATTAACCCGACCCTTAGCAAATTGCCTTTTAACCCATAAGGATGAGAGTTGGCTTTGGCATAGAAGACTTGCACACATTCACTTTAGAAAACTACCTACACTAAATGGCTTAGTTAGAGGCCTACCAAAATTACCTAACCTTGAGTCAACCATATGTAATGCTTGCCAACAAGGAAAACAAACTAGATCAACTCACAAACCAACTAATCAAACTCAAACTAAATCAATTCTTGAATTAATTCACCTAGACCTATTTGACTCACATGGGGTAAAATCAATTAGTGGGAACCTATATTGTTTAGTAATCATCGATGACTATTCAAGATTCACCTTGGTCAAATTCTTAAAAAATAAAGATGAAACATTGGAAATATTTACTCAATTTTGTAAACTAACAGAAAATGAAAAAGGGGTGAAAATTAAAAGACTTAGGAGTGATAATGGCGGAGAATTCAAAAACCAAAAATTTAACCAATTCTGTTTAGAAAATGGCTACCACCACGAATTCTCCTGCCCTAAAACACCTCAACAAAATGGAATTGTATAAAGGAAAAATAGAACACTACAAGAAGCAACCAGAACAATGCTCAATGAATTCAACCTACCTAAATACCTTTGGGTTGAGGTTGTCAGTACAGCCTGTTATGTACAAAATAGAATAACTATAAATAAAAATTTAGGAAAAACCTCATTTGAAATTTACTATAACAAACAACCTAATGTTAAATATTTTAAAGTATTTGGATGTAAAGTGTATATACTAAATACGAGAGAACACTTAGGAAAATTAACATCTAAGGTTGAAGAAGGTATCTTTTTAGGCTATTCTCTTACCAGTAGAGCCTATAGAGTTTATAACAAAACAACTCTAAGGATTGAAGAAACTACAAATGTAAAATTTGATGAAAAATCTAGTCCAAACAAATCTGATCAAACCATCTATCAACCCATTGATTTTATCAGGTCCAGCACCAACCCAGATGAAAACCCAACTGAGGACCAAGACCATGATCTAATTGAACCTGAACCTGAACCCAACCAAACTAGAACTGTTCGAGTTAGCTCAGCCCACCCAACTGATCAAATCATAGGTGATCCAAAATTAAGGGTTCAGACTAGGTCAGCTTTTAGAAACCTTAGCCAGATTGCCTTAATTTCCAAAATTGAACCCAAGTCTGTAGAAGAGTCCTTACTTGACCCTGATTGGATCATAGCTATGCAGGAAGAGTTAGCCCAATTTGAACGTAATCAAGTCTGGGATTTAGTACCCTTACCTAAAGGTAAAAAGTTTATTGAAACTAAATGGGTCTTTAGGAACAAGCTTAATGAACAAGGTGAAACAGTTAGAAACAAGGCCAGGTTAGTAGCTAAGGGGTTTAGCCAGGTAGAGGGACTTGATTATGATGAAACCTATGCACCTGTAGCTAGACTTGAGTCCATTAGGATGATTTTAGGTTATGCAGCCCATAAGGGATTCAAGTTGTATCAAATGGATGTTAAATCAGCCTTCTTAAATGGTCTAATTAAGGAAGAGATTTATGTAGGTCAACCCCCAGGTTTTGAAAGCTTAGAATATCCTGACTATGTTTTTAAACTTAAGAAAGCTCTGTATGGACTTAAGCAAGCCCCTAGAGCTTGGTATGAAAGACTGTCTAACTACCTAGTATCTAAAGGCTTTAACCAAGGTAAAATTGATCCAACTCTATTTGTTAAGACCTTAAAATCTGATATTTTTATAGCCCAAGTATATGTAGATGATATAGTATTTGGCTCAACTAACTCAAATTTTTGCAAGAATTTATAACTTTAATGGAAAATGAATTTGAAATGAGTTTAGTAGGTCAATTAACCTTCTTTTTAGGGCTACAAATAAAACAAACTAGTGAGGGTACTTTTGTCTATCAACAAAAATACACTAGAGAACTACTTAGAAAATTTGGAATGGATAATGCAAAAGAAATCAAAACACCTATGTCTACCAATCAGACCATAGACAGTGACCCAAATGGCAAACCTGTTGATCTTAAGTATTATAGAAGTGCCATAGGCAGCCTCCTTTACCTAACTGCAAGTCGACTTGATATTCTCTTTGCAGTTAGTATGTGTGCTAGGTATCAAACCTGTGTTAAAGAATCACATCTACCCCTAGTTAAAAGAATATTTAGGTATCTTAAAGGGACAGAAAATTTAGGAATTTGGTACCCTAGAACAGCCCAATTTGAACTTATTGGATTCTCTGACTTAGACTATGCTGGCTGTAAGTTAGATAGAAAAAGTACTAGTGGTGGGTGTCAACTACTAGGACCCTCACTAGTTAGTTGGTTCAGTAGAAAACAACATTGTGTTGCCCTATCTACCATTGAAGTTGAATATATAGCTATGGGAGAATGTGTAACCCAGTTACTTTGGATGATGCATACCTTAAAAAGACTTTAACTTAGAGTTTAAGAAAGTTAAAATCTTTATAGATAATCTAAGTTCAATTAACCTAACCAAAAACCCAGTCCACCACTCTAGGACCAAACATATAGAAATTAAGCACCATTTTGTTAGAGATCGTGTAAATAAAGGGGAAATTGAACTTAATCATGTTGAATCTAAGGCTAACTTAGCAGATATATTTACTAAACCGCTCCCTGAATCTGAATTTAGCAATTTAAGGAGGTTAATAGGAATGTGTGTTGTAGACTAGGACTAACCTGATCATTTTTACCTTTTTGATAAATCAACTCACATATTCTGCTTGACACTTAATTTTTTTTAACTTAATTTTAATATTCAAACTTCAGTTTTCAATACTAACCTGATCATGTATTTTTTAATTTAAAAAAAAACTTGATTTCCAAAATTGAGTTGGATGTTTAAAACTTGACTTCGAAGTTGGAGGACTTAGCCTAAGTTTGACCCCTAGAACTGCATGAACCTATAGATCTAGGTAGCCGCATCTCACAAAACACATTAAGGTTAATTTGCTTGTGCCTACAAAACATAGAACGGTTGTGAGATGCATAGGACTTTGCCTGGACTTCAGAATGCTTAAGTCTGTGCATCGTAGCAAGTCTGGGCATTAAATACCAACTTCATATTGATCAAGTCAAGTAGTTTTTCTAAGCTAGACACTAAAACTTGACTTGACTAATCTGGTGAACACTACTATTCTTTAGATAGTTAGCTAGTAACTAAAATTAGACATCTAGAATGGACTAAAATTCTTACTTAGTTTAGGAGGAGCTTAAGTCAAAATCTTTCTTATTTTGTGTGTCTTTCAAATATGTTGGTTGAAAATTATTTTTGAGAATTTTACTTAACCTTGAAATTAGTTTTCAAACTATTCCTAAATTTTTTTAAGCCTTTTTCTCTCTTTTAAAAATAGTGTTGAAAGAAATTCTTTTTGGAAAATTATCCTTAGCTTTCACTTATTTTGTTTAAACTAGCTTTATGAAAATCGTTTGAAAATATACTTTGAATCTAGCTTGTTAAAACCATGCTTGAAATTTGGTCTCACAATCTTATCCTTAAACACTATCTTCAAGAAAGAAATAAAAACACTATCTTCAAGAAAGAAATATACATGGGGCGAATTTTCTTTACAAAATACTTATTACCCCTATCTTCTACAAATACCTTAACCCTTGAAATATTTTTTTAATATTTTCACCTATTTTGAAAAACTCTTGTAAACATGTTTGACTATATTGTTACTCCTTGAAAATATTTTGGAAAATCCTTTTTGCTAAACAATCATTTTCTGTGGTTTCAAATACTTAGATTTTTGTCTCTAAGAATTACATCTATATCTTTTGAAAAAAAAATGATTTATTGAAGTCAAATTTAGACACTTATGTTCTTAACCTAGTCCATTTTATGTTAAATTGAGAATTTGACTTCCCCCTTCTGGATTAATTCAGAATCTTGGTCTGTTTTTTAAGCACCATTTTTATTTTCTTAATCCTTGAGTGCTTATTATTTGTTTAAGACTTGGTTGCCTAATATCTCTTTATGTTGATGAATGCCAAAGGGGGAGGGTTATACGTTTAAGAGTTAGAAATTAAAACAACCTTGATTTTAGAGCATGTCATTTACATATTATGGGTGTACTTATTGCTGTTACATGTTATTTTTCTAATTTTAACCCAGGTTGTCATTGCATCAAAAAGGAGGAGATTGTTGGTGTAGTTTACACTAACGGTCAAACTCAAGTTTTGATGAATGACAAACAGGTTAAAGTTAGGTTGTTATGGTTCTAACCTCTTTACCAAGTGTGTAGGGTTGAAAGACTTAGGACCAGACACTAGGCTGAAGTCCAGGATGGTGGAGTCCTGGCAGAAAGTCCAGTTGGGTCTGCGAGGCCTGACAACTGGCTGAAGACCAAGTTGGTGGAGACTTGACAGAAAGACCAGGGTGGTTGAGTCCTGACAAAAAGTCCTGGTAGGTCAAGAAGTCAAGTAAAACTGCACAAAGGGTAAGTAAGGTAAGTCACTGGAGGAGCGAACCAGTGAGGACGGGTCCCATTTTGGGACTTTAGGCGCGGTCCAACTTAGACCCATTTGGGTGATCTAAGTTGAGTCCTGGTTAGATCCTGGTCCGGATGTGGACGAGATCTAATTACCTTTGAATATTTCACATTTTAGTCCATTTTATTATTATACTAACTCTGGTTTACAGGGTTTATTTGGTATATGGACTAAGTTGATTTTGTAGGTGAATTCTGCAAAATTACTCCTCATTATTTTTTAATTTGAAATTTTATTAAAGAATAAATTTATTCTTATTAATAATAATAAATTCATTCCTATTATTATTATCCACAGCTTGGGTAAGATGAATTTCTATTCCTATTATTATTTTTTAAATAGAAATTCAAATGATGGATAAAGCAGATTGAGTTGTGCTACTTCAAATGATGGATAAAGCGCTGCACAAAAATAGGATCGTTGCACAAAAATAGGATCTGGATGAAACTCAAAGCTCGAGAAGTCCTCTATAAAAAGCATGAGAATTAGCACAGAAAAAAAGTGATAATTCGAACAGTGCCATCATCTCTTCTTCACGCTTTCACGCTCGGTGCTTCCACGCTCTTTTGCTACGGCCTGTCTTCCAACTCGTCTACGTCCAATTACTTTTGGAAGACCACCCTTAACATCCAAACTCATTCAGATAATTTTTTTTGGTAACGATTTTATTACTGCATTATCTGTACTCATTTCTATTAGAGAGTGTGAGGTTGTCACACTCTCTATCGTCTGTATTCGCCTACTCTACCGGGGGTCTCCGGTAGAGAGTTTTAGTGAATTGCCCATAGAAAAGGTCCGAGGGACCTGGGCCTTCGAGTAGGAGTCGTCGAAGGCTCCGAACGAAGTAAAACTCGTTCGTGTTTTGTGTGTTCGTTTTTTATCATTTCTTTTGTTTCCGCTGTGCACGACTTTACAAACACATTCTTTTTACTCTAAAAAATATATTTTTTAAAACACACGTGATTCACCCCCCTTCTCACGTGCATTCCGATCCTACAGAGACTAGCTCGAGTCCTTTGACTGAGCAAGTTCAGGAAGAAACCTCAACTCAAGTCCAAAGACTTGAGGAAGAGAATTTCTCTCTGAAAGCTC
>JAGFNQ010005511.1:35389-70038 GCA_024364735.1 Boesenbergia rotunda
GTTACACTAACGGTCAAACTCAAGTTTTGATGAATGACACAGGTTAAAGTTAGGTTGTTATGGTTCTAACCTCTTTACCAAGTGTGCAGGGTTGAAAGACTTAGGACCAGACACTAGGCTGAAGTCCAGGATGGTTGAGTCCTGGCAGAAAGTCCAGTTGGGTCCGCGAGGCCTGACAACTGGCTGAAGACCAAGTTGGTGGAGACTTGGCAGAAAGACCAGGGTGGTTGAGTCCTGACAAAAAGTCCTGGTAGGTCAAGAAGTCAAGTAAAACTGCACAAAGGGTAAGTAAGGTAAGTCACTGGAGGAGCGAACCAGTGAGGACGGGTCCCATTTTGGGACTTTAGGCGCGGTCCAACTTAGACCCATTTGGGTGATCTAAGTTGAGTCCTGGTTAGATCCTGGTCCGGATGTGGACGGGATCTAATTACCTTTGAATATTTCACATTTTAGTCCATTTATTATTATACTAACTCTGGTTTACAGGGTTTATTTGGTATATGGACTAAGTTGATTTTGCAGGTGAATTCTGCAAAATTACTCCTCATTATTTTTTAATTTGAAATTTTATTAAAGAATAAATTTATTCTATTAATAATAATAAATTCATTCCTATTATTATTATCCACAGCTTGGGTAAGATGAATTTCTATTCCTATTTTTTTTTTTGTTAATAGAAATTCAAATGATGGATAAAGCAGATTGAGTTGTGCTACTTCAAATGATGGATAAAGCGCTGCACAAAAATAGGATCTGGATGAAACTCAAAGCTCGAGAAGTCCTCTAAGAAAAAAAAAACACGCCATCATCTCTTCTTCACGCTTTCATGCTCGGTGCTTCCACGCTCTTTTGCTACGGCCTGTCTTCCAACTCGTCTACGTCTAATTACTGCTGGAAGACCACCCTTAACATCTAAACTCATTCAGATAATTTTTTTTTGGTAACGATTTTATTACTGCATTATTTGTACTCATTTCTATTAGAGAGTGTGAGGTTGTCACACTCTCTATCGTCTGTATTCGCCTACTCTACCGGGGGTCTCTGGTAGAGAGTTTTAGTGAATTGCCCACAGAAAAGGTTCGAGGGACCTGGGCCTTCGAGTAGGAGTCGCCGAAGGCTCCGAACGAAGTAAAACTCGTTCGTGTTTTGTGTGTTCGTTTTTTATCGTTTCTTTTGTTTCCACTGTGCACGACTTTACAAACACATTCTTTTTACTCTGAAAAATATATTTTTAAAACACACGTGATTCACCCCCCCCCCCACTCACGTGCATTCCGATCCTACAAGTGGTATCAGAGCCAGGTTCGCTCTGAATCGGTGCAACCACCGTAAGAGCAGGGGGAAATCTGTTTTGTGTCTTTTGTTGCATGATCTAAATTTGGTATTCTTGCCTAAATTTAGTTGTTTTTCTCGTTCGTTGGTTTTACTTGAATCTGGTGCAACACCATTCAAATTGCTTTTCGTAAGTTTATCCTTTCCCGCACTACTAATCCAAGACCCAGTCTTGGGATATTTTTTCTACTTTTATTTCGTGTGCACAGAATTTAAATGGCCCAAGGTGAAGGCTATAGCACTGCCCGCCCTCCCCTCTTTAATGGGGAAGACTTTCCCTACTGGAAGAGAAGGATGGAGGTTTATCTGAAGACCGACATGGATCAGTGGTTCGCAGTTCAAACAGGCTACACACCGCCAATGGATGAGGGAAATAATACTCCACTGAAGCCCGACAGATGGAACCCGGAGATGAAGAAAAAGGCTCAGACTGAGTTCAAAGCTCAGAACACCCTCCAGTGCGGACTTGCCAAAGAGGAGCTAAACAGAATTGGACCAACCGACTCGGCGAAGGAGCTATGGGACAAATTAACAGAATTACATGAAGCACTTCTGATGCAAAGGTAACAAAGAGAGATCTGTTACTGAATAAGTTATTTAACATAAAAATGCAGGAAGGAGAATCAGCAAGTCAACTCCACGCCCGGATTAAGAACATATTGAATGGACTCCACATGATTGGGCACAAACAGGAGAACCGGGACATCATAAGGTATGCGTTAAATGCGTTCCCTAGAAATTCACTATGGGCATCTATTATAGATGCCTATAAAATTTCTAGGAACCTTTCAAAAATTAATCTGGATGAACTATTTTGTGAATTAGAGCTGCATGAGCAAACTAACGCCAAGGTCGAGAAAGGGCTAGCTTTATTTGCAGGTTCACCAAAAGAAGCCAAATCAAAGAGAAAATTCAAGAAGAACCTGAAGATGAGTCAGACTCTGACTCAGATGAAGAAGAACAACTGGTGAACTTGGTAAGAAAAATGTTCACCAGAAGGAAGAACAAATTTTCAAAGAAAGATATTCAAAAGGTAATGAAGCCCTCCAGCACTGAAGGTAAAACCAAAATGATCTGCTTCGGCTGTAACAGAAAAGGGCACTTCAAACATGAATGCCCTTACAAGAAGGAGGACCAACCCACTAAGAACAAAAAGAAGAAGGCTCTTCAAGCCACGTGGGATGAAAGCTCGGACGATTCCGACGATGAACAACCAAAGAACGCAAGCTACCTCGCACTGATGGCAACCGGACCAGAATCGGACTCGGAGCAAGACGAGGATTCCGAATACGAGTCGAGCCAAGAGATCGGACTATTTTCGGACGGCTCGACTAAGGTATATTTAGATTCAGTGAATGAAAAGTTCTTTAAAATTATTTCTGTCTTAAATAAGAGATTAGATGCATCTGAGCTTAGGACTGATCAGCTCCTTAAGGAAAATCAAGACCTTAAGGAGCAAATTCTAAATCAAAACACAACTGAATTAAACTCAAAAATTTCTGAACTTGAAAATGAAAACTCCACCCTTAAGGGTGAAGTTCAAAAACTTAAGGATCTACTAGCAACTTTTACAACTCGATCCAAGAACCTTGACCTTATACTTGGATCACAAAAGGGCATGTACAATAAGTCTGGGATAGGTTTTAAATCAGGATCGGCTCAAAGATCCTTTTTCTCCTTTGTCCACTCACGCAAAAAGCAATGTAAAGCATGGGTCCCAAAAGCTTACCTAACAAAGCAAGTAGGGCAGAATCAATATTATGTTCCCAAAAAGGACATTCATTACATTAACCCAAAACACCCCACCTATCATTTAGGGGGAGGCTCCAAACTAGTTGGCACCTCAAAATCAGCCTTTGCCCAGTTGGGCACTTAGGACTAGTCTTAAAAGTTAATCTGACTCTTGACCTACTTAGTATTAGGGTGGGTCGAGATAACGGTACGCTAGACAGACTCTCGGGGAGAACTAGCCGAAACTATCTCGACACATCCTAGACTAGTTAGACCAGGGTGTCTCAATAGGTGGGGTTAAAGTACAACTTCCTTAAGTAGCTTTGTCTAGAAAGAGGTTGTTGCTCCAATAAGGCTTCGGCCAAAGAAGGCCCCTGTGCCTCGCCTCCCGCCTGGAAGCTAATTATCGAAGTATACTTTTAAACTACTTCTTGTCAAACCCGAATCTAACAAAAGGTCAGATTAATTTCTTTTATGAATCAAACTCAAACTCATCTCACACAAATCATAGGATCCCTTTGTTTGATAACTTAGATCAAGTGAGATGAATAAGGATAATAAGTTTAAATCATTGATTGATAATTTAAAACTCAAACTTGAATTTAAAATCTTTCCTTTTAAATCTAAATTTAAATATCAATTAAATCAAAATTCAAAATTTAAACTTAGCTCTTAATTAATTCAAATTTCAAAATCAAATATTAATTCAATTGTTTTCAAAACTCTTTTTAAGTTTTTTTTCTCAAAATTTTTTTTCAAAAATTTTTTTAAGTTTTTTTCTCAAGTTTTTTTTCAAAAATTCTTTTAAGTTTTTTTTTTCAAAAATTCTTTTTAAGTTTTTCAAAATTCAAATGTTTTCTGTTTTCAATCTTTTTCAAAAATGTAAACTTAACTTAAAATTAACCTTTTCAAAAAGATTAAACTGAACTTCAACTTGAATTCTAATCAATCCTACTTAACTGTAGGAAAATAAATGGATTATCGACAGTGGGTGCTCCAGACACATGACTGGGGATCCCACCAAGTTTACAGAACTCAAGTACAAACGATAAGGGACTGTTGCTTTTGGAAACAACGGTAAACTCAAGGTAATTGGTCTAGGCAATATTGAACTTGAATCTGATTTTATAATTAAAAATGTCTTACTTGTTGAGAACTTCTATTTTAATTTACTAAGTATTAGTCAATTATGTGACACTGGATATAAGGTTAAGTTCTTATCTAATGAATGTCTGATCAAACACACTGACAACCCCAACATCACATTTAGAGGACATAGGCACAACAACATTTATGAAATTAGATTAACCCGACCCTTAGCAAACTGCCTTTTAACCCATAAGGATGAGAGTTGGCTTTAGCATAGAAGACTTGCACACATTCACTTTAGAAAACTACCTACACTAAATGGCTTAGTTAGAGGCCTACCAAAATTACCTAACCTTGAGTCAACCATATGTAATGCTTGCCAACAAGGAAAACAAACTAGATCAACTCACAAACCAACTAATCGAACTCAAACTAAATCAATTCTTGAATTAATTCACCTAGACCTGTTTGACTCACATGGGGTAAAATCAATTAGTGGGAACCTATATTGTTTAGTAATCATCGATGACTATTCAAGATTCACTTGGGTCAAATTCTTAAAAAATAAAGATGAAACATTTGAAATATTTACTCAATTTTGTAAACTAACAGAAAATGAAAAAGGGGTGAAAATTAAAAGACTTAGGAGTGATAATGGCGGAGAATTCAAAAACCAAAAATTTAACCAATTCTGTTTAGAAAATGGCTACCACCACGAATTCTCCTGCCCTAAAACACCTCAACAAAATGGAATTATAGAAAGGAAAAATAGAACACTACAAGAAGCAACCAGAACAATGCTCAATGAATTCAACCTACCTAAATACCTTTGGGTTGAGGCTGTCAGTACAGCCTGTTATGTACAAAATAGAATAACTATAAATAAAAATTTAGGAAAAACCTCATTTGAAATTTACTATAACAAACAACCTAATGTTAAATATTTTAAAGTATTTGGATGTAAAGTGTATATACTAAATACGAGAGAACACTTAGGAAAATTCACATCTAAGGTTGAAGAAGGTATCTTTTTAGGTTATTCTCTTACCAGTAGAGCCTATAGAGTTTATAACAAAACAACTCTAAGGATTGAAGAAACTACAAATGTAAAATTTGATGAAAAATCTAGTCCAAACAAATCTGATCAAACCATCTATCAACCCATTGATTTTATCAGGTCCAGCACCAACCCAGATGAAAACCCAACTGAGGACCAAGACCATAATCTAATTGAACCTGAACCTGAACCCAACCAAATTAGAACTGTTCGAGTTAGCTCAGCCCACCCAACTGATCAAATCATAGGTGATCCAGAATTAAGGGTTCAGACTAGGTCAGCTTTTAGAAACCTTAGCCAGATTGCCTTAATTTCCAAAATTGAACCCAAGTCTGTAGAAGAGTCCTTACTTGACCCTGATTGGATCATAGCTATGCAGGAAGAGTTAGCCCAATTTGAACGTAATCAAGTCTGGGATTTAGTACCCTTACCTAAAGGTAAAAAGTTTATTGAAACTAAATGGGTCTTTAGGAACAAGCTTAATGAACAAGGTGAAACAGTTAGAAACAAGGCCAGGTTAGTAGCTAAGGGGTTTAGCCAGGTAGAGGGACTTGATTATGATGAAACCTATGCACCTGTAGCTAGACTTGAGTCCATTAGGATGATTTTAGGTTATGCAGCCCATAAGGGATTCAAGTTGTATCAAATGGATGTTAAGTCAGCCTTCTTAAATGGTCTAATTAAGGAAGAGATTTATGTAGGTCAACCCCCAGGTTTTGAAAGCTTAGAATATCCTGACTATGTTTTTAAACTTAAGAAAGCTCTGTATGGACTTAAGCAAGCCCCTAGAGCTTGGTATGAAAGACTGTCTAACTACCTAGTATCTAAAGGCTTTAACCAAGGTAAAATTGATCCAACTCTATTTGTTAAGACCTTAAAATCTGATATTTTTATAGCCCAAGTATATGTAGATGATATAGTATTTGGCTCAACTAACTCAAATTTTTTGCAAGAATTTATAACTTTAATGGAAAATGAATTTGAAATGAGTTTAGTAGGTCAATTAACCTTCTTTTTAGGGCTACAAATAAAACAAACTAGTGAGGGTACTTTTGTCTATCAACAAAAATACACTAGAGAACTACTTAGAAAATTTGGAATGGATAATGCAAAAGAAATCAAAACACCTATGTCTACCAATCAGACCATAGACAGTGACCCAAATGGCAAACCTGTTGATCTTAAGTATTATAGAAGTGCCATAGGCAGCCTCCTTTACCTAACTGCAAGTCGACCTGATATTCTCTTTGCAGTTAGTATGTGTGCTAGGTATCAAACCTGTGCTAAAGAATCACATCTAACCCTAGTTAAAAGAATATTTAGGTATCTTAAAGGGACAGAAAATTTAGGAATTTGGTACCCTAGAACAGCCCAATTTGAACTTATTGGATTCTCTGACTCAGACTATGCTGGCTGTAAGTTAGATAGAAAAAGTACTAGTGGTGGGTGTCAACTACTAGGACCCTCACTAGTGAGTTGGTTCAGTAGAAAGCAACATTGTGTTGCCCTATCTACCACTGAAGCTGAATATATAGCTATGGGAGAATGTGGAGCCCAGTTACTTTGGATGATGCATACCTTAAAAGACTTTAACTTAGAGTTTAAGAAAGTTAAAATCTTTATAGATAATCTAAGTTCAATTAACCTAACCAAAAACTCAGTCCACCACTCTAGGACCAAACATATAGAAATTAAGCACCATTTTGTTAGAGATCATGTAAATAAAGGGGAAATTGAACTTAATCATGTTGAATCTAAGGCTAACATAGCAGATATATTTACTAAACCACTACCTGAATCTGAATTTAGCAATTTAAGGAGGTTAATAGGAATGTGTGTTGTAGACTAGGACTAACCTGATCATTTTTACCTTTTTGATAAATCAACTCACATATTCTGCTTGACACTTAATTTTTTTTGAATTAACTTAATTTTAGTATTCAAACTTCAGTTTTCAATACTAACCTGATCATGTATTTCCAAAATTGAGTTGAATGTTTAAAACTTGACTTCGAAGTTGGAGGACTTAGCCTAAGTTTGACCCCTAGAACTGCATGAACCTATAGATCTAGGTAGCCGCATCTCACAAAACACATTAAGGTTAATTTGCTTGTGCCTGCAAAACATAGAACGGTTGTGAGATGCATAGGACTTTGCCTGGACTTCAGAATGCTTAAGTCTGTGCATCGTAGCAAGTCTGGGCATTAAATACCAACTTCATATTGATCAAGTCAAGTAGTTTTTCTTAGCTAGACACTAAAACTTGACTTGACTAATCTGGTGAACACTACTATTCTTTAGATAGTTAGCTAGTAACTAAAATTAGACATCTAAAATGGACTAAGATTCTTACTTAGTTTAGGAGGAGCTTAAGTCAAAATCTTTCTTATTTTGTGTGTCTTTCAAATATGTTGGTTATTTTTGAGAATTTTACTTAACCTTGAAATTAGTTTTCAAACTATTCCTAAATTTTTTTAAGCCTTTTTCTCTCTTTTGAAAACAGTGTTGAAAGAATTTATTTTAAAATTATCCTTAGCTTTCACTTATTTTGTTTAAACTAGCTTTATGAAAATCGTTTGAAAATATACTTTGAATCTAGCTTGTTAAAACCATGCTTGAAATTTGGTCTTACAATCTTATCCTTAAACACTATCTTCAAGAAAGAAATATACATGGGGCGAATTTTCTTTACAAAATACTTATTACCCCTATCTTCTACAAATGCCTTAACCCTTGAAATATTTTTTTTAATATTTTCACCTATTTTGAAAAACTCTTGTAAACATGTTTGACTATTTTGTTACTCCTTGAAAATATTTTGGAAAATCCTTTTTGCTAAACAATCATTTTCTGTGGTTTCAAATACTTAGATTTTTGTCTCTAAGCATTACATCTATATCTTTGAAAAAAAAACATGATTTATTGAAGTCAAATTTAGACACTAATGTTTTTAACCTAGTCCATTTTATGTTAAATTGAGAATTTGACTTCCCCCTTCTGGATTAGTTCAGAACCTTGGTCTGTTTTTTAAGCACCATTTTTATTTTCTTAATCCTTGAGTGCTTATTATTTGTTTAAGACTTGGTTGCCTAATATCTCTTTATGTTGATGAATGCCAAAGGGAGAGGGTTATACGGTTAAGAGTTAGAAATTAAAACAACCTTGATTTTAGAGCATGTCATTTACATATTATGGGTGTACTTATTGCTGTTACATGTTATTTTTCTAATTTTAACCCAGGTTGTCATTGCATCAAAAAGGAGGAGATTGTTGGTGTAGTTTACACTAACGGTCAAACTCAAGTTTTGATGAATGACAAACAGGTTAAAGTTAGGTTGTTATGGTTCTAACCTCTTTACCAAGTGTGCAGGGTTGAAAGACTTAGGACCAGACACTAGGCTGAAGTCCAGGATGGTTGAGTCCTGGCAGAAAGTCCAGTTGGGTCTGCGAGGCCTGACAACTGGCTGAAGACCAAGTTGGTGGAGACTTGGCAGAAAGACCAGGGTGGTTGAGTCCTGACAAAAAGTCCTGGTAGGTCAAGAAGTCAAGTAAAACTACACAAAGGGTAAGTAAGGTAAGTCACTGGAGGAGCGAACCAGTGAGGACGGGTCCCATTTTGGGACTTTAGGCGCGGTCCAACTTAGACCCATTTGGGTGATCTAAGTTGAGTCCTGGTTAGATCCTGGTCCGGATGTGGACGAGATCTAATTACCTTTGAATATTTCACATTTTAGTCCATTTTATTATTATACTAACTCTGATTTACAGGGTTTATTTGGTATATGGACTAAGTTGATTTTGCAGGTGAATTCTGCAAAATTACTCCTCATTATTTTTTAATTTGAAATTTTATTAAAGAATAAATTTATTCGTATTAATAATAATAAATTCATTCCTATTATTATTATCCACGGCTTGGGTAAGATGAATTTCTATTCCTATTATTTTTTTTGTTAATAGAAATTCAAATGATGGATAAAGCAGATTGAGTTGTGCTACTTCAAATGATGGATAAAGCGCTGCACAAAAATAGGATCTGAATGAAACTCAAAGCTCGAGAAGTCCTCTATAAAAAGCATGAGAATTAGCACAGAAAAAAAAACACGCCATCATCTCTTCTTCACGCTTTCACGCTCGGTGCTTCCACGCTCTTTTGCTACGGCCTGTCTTCCAACTCGTCTACGTCCAATTACTGCTGGAAGACCACCCTTAACATCCAAACTCATTCAGATAATTTTTTTTGGTAACGATTTTATTACTGCATTATCTGTACTCATTTCTATTAGAGAGTGTGAGGTTGTCACACTCTCTATCGTCTGTATTCGCCTACTCTACCGGGGGTCTCTGGTAGAGAGTTTTAGTGAATTGCCCACAGAAAAGGTCCGAGGGACCTGGGCCTTCGAGTAGGAGTCGCCGAAGGCTCCGAACGAAGTAAAACTCGTTCGTGTTTTGTGTGTTCGTTTTTTATCGTTTCTTTTGTTTCCGCTGTGCACGACTTTACAAACACATTCTTTTTACTCTGAAAAATATATTTTTAAAACACACGTGATTCACCCCCCTCTTACGTGCATTCCGATCCTACAGAGGATGCACAGCCTCTTTCCACCGACGATGTGAATCGGATTTATTTTGATGTCGTCGGTGGGAAGAGGAAGACTGCCTGCTATGGCCTGGGCTCTCAGGCAAAGGTTACATATGATCAAATGAGAGCTCCAGGGGTTAGGGGGCGTCCACCATCCTCCTCCTCTACCTCTAATGAGGTTCGTCATTTGCGGGAGGAAAATGAATCCTTGCAGACTCGACTCACGTCGATAGAGTCGACGTGTGCCGGGAGGGACGCAGAATGGGCTAAGAGGAGCGCAGAGTGGGCTCAGAGGGATGCAGAGTGGGCTCAGAGGGACGCGGCGAGGGATGCTGAGTTGAGAGATTTGCGGACTCGCCAGGCACACACTGAGGAGATAGTACGTCACATGCGAGCTTTTGCAGCGACCCTATCGCCGATGACACAGATGCCAGCCCTTTCCGCCCCTCGTTTTGAGGCTCAGGATACACATATGTCAGCCGCTCCCGCTCCCACCCCTCGTTTTGAGTCTTAGGAGACAGAGGATCCTGAGCATCCCACAGAGGAGTAGAGATATTATAGTGGTATGATCAATTTTTCCCCTAATTTTTTTCAGTAACAATGTATAAAGTTATTATATTCATAATGATTGTTTTCTTATTACTCCATTTATGTTTACAGATTCCACATTATTAGAGTTGAATTCAGATTTCTTCTCTTGCTTGAAAGGTATGAATATTGGATATTATTCCTTTATTGTTTCTTATTTGTTATTTTTCATTTACATATTTAATATTATTAGAGTTATCTTCTATTTGTTAATTTTCTTCTATTAGAGTTTTCTTCTATTACATATGCTTACTTCATTTGTTATTTCTTATTGGTATCAATTCAGATTTCTTTCTTTATTGGATTGCTTTCTTATTGTTTTATCTTCTATTGTGCAGGAATATTTTTCCTTTCATCCATTATTCACTCTGATATTCATGTACGTAATGATTCTCTACTAAACTTTGATTTTTGATGTATATAGTTTTATTTATTTGACATATGTTTACTTTCTTTTGATATATACATTTGGATATTTACTCTTGTTTGGATTGGATATATTAACCATTGGAAAGTTTGGATTGTATAAGTTTACTCTTGTTTCAAAGTTTGGATTGTATACGTTTGGAAACTAAACTTTGGATTGAATAGTGGATTCAAATTGAAAGTTTCAATGTATACATTTGGAAATGAATGTTTGGATTGGATTGGATTGGAAATGAAAGTTTGGATTGTTGTGAATGTTTGGATGTTGAAATATAGATTTCTGTTTGATATTTGTTTGGAAATTTGTATATATTATTGATGTATATATGGGAAGTGGAAGAAACAGATTTTGGCTGGCAAAATTTTCCATGTTTAGCGACGGACATTTTTAAAAATCCGTCGCAAATAGCGACGGATTATTGACTTTCCCGTCGCTATAACGATCGATTAGCGACGGATTTTGACCGAATCCGTCGCTATTACGATATATTAGCGACGGACTTTGACCATTTCCGTCGCTACCCCGATTGATTTGTGACAGATCTTTGACCATCCGTCACTACTATTTTCCCGGCCACGTCGCCCCCGTTTTCTCGGTGTTTGCGACGGGGGTTATATATCGTCGCTAAGATTTCTCCGTCGCTACTATAACTCTGCGACGGGATTTCAGCCGACGGCGCCAACTCCGTCTCTATTAGTGTTTTGCGACGGAATAATGACGGATTCCGTCTGTCGCTATTACTTGTTATTTTTGTAGTGATATCGATTAAATCTGAACTAATTAAATTGATTTAAGCAAATTCTTTAATAAAATATATATCAAAATTAATATAAGTTGTCCTTGTATAAATATGATGTTGTAGTAAATCACTCAAAGAATAATAAAAATAAAAGAGATAAATATAGATGTTTGCTGAACTCTAGAATAAGGAACTAATCCTCCGGAATCGTCAAAATTAACATTCAGTATCTTAACGCCAAAATTACATTGTCATAATTTCTTTCAAAGAGAAAGCTTATTACTTGAAATGGAACACTAGACCAGATATCAAAGATGAAAAGGAGAAAAAATAAGTGAAAAATACATATTATATATTCATTATGAATGGAGTCAAGAAACCTCACAACAATATTGATGGCTATAAGCTGCTCAATATATTCTTAAGCCACAAGAATTTGCATTCAAATATCTTAAAGAATACCCGTTTGACATTGAAAAAATGATTTTAATGACATTCAAGAAAAAAATACTTTTAATAACAATAAAAAGTATCATCATATATTATTTATACTGACATTTTTGATATAGTGACATTAAGTTAAAATGTCCTCTATAGTGATGTCGTCTAAAGTCTTATCACTTATGACAATTCTTAATGTCACTATAAAATAAAAATAGTGACAACACTAATAGCATGAATAATTGTTATAGTGACAAAAAATAGTGTCACTATAAGATTTGTAATGACATTTATACATGTTATTTTATTATAGTAATTATGACAAATTTATATGTCCTTTAAAATTATTTATCAAGATAATTATAAGTGTCTTGAATTTTATTTATAGTCATAATAAAAAATATCACTAATGATAGTTTATAAAGTTAATTTAAAATGTCTCGTTATGTAATTTATAGTGACACATATAAATGTTTGCTATATTAGTCTATAAGGACATTTAAAATTATCATTAATAGTTATTTATTATGACATTTTGAAATGTCTTCATATGAGTTTCTCAACTACATGACTTGGTGTTCTAACGTGACATAAAAAATATCATATATTAATAAATATCTCACTCATTTTAATATTTTTATGATATAAATATTTACACATATAACTAATTAACATAAACACAAATAAAAATTTTAAATTGAAATTAAAGTGCTAATCAATAATTGTCAATTTTTTTGCAATACAAGACTGTCAAATTGGTCACCTCAAAAAATATCTATGCATTAATCACAATTACAAATGTACCCAATGTATTTAGTTTAAAAACTAGCAACAAATTAAATCTCTTCTAAAGTAAAACATAACCAAACTTCCAAACTTTGCTGCATCTTCAATCTTCAACCATCACATCTTAAACAAAATCTAATATTCTTGTCACCTACAAAAGAAATCATATATTAATTAGTTTGTGTAAATGAAATAAAATTAAAGAAGTATATAATAAAAAAATGTATATAAAGATAGTGGCATAGTAGGCCAATGAGATAACAAAAGAACACTAATTAGGAAAGAAAAATGCAACATATCATAATTATAACATGTTTCAGTGTTATGCAGTGCAAACTACTACAAAAAATATGGAACAATTATACTACAAAAAAAAACATGGATCAATTGTATGAATACGGTAAGCATTATTCTAAAGCTACAAAAGAGAATTGAATGAGAATGAACAACGCACCTTACACATCATGAATGCAACAACCAAACCAAATATCTGTGCTTCATATTATTTTGTTCTGCTTGAAGATTCGAATGCACATACAAAAGTACTAAGAATCATCGATGAATCACCGATGTAGTCCTGCATTGTAGAAGTAATGTGCTTGCATGTTTCCGATGAATCACCGATTGTGAGAAGCCTTTGTTTGTGTGGACTTGTTCAAGTTATTTTTCTGATACGTAATATTTTTATTCAATTGTATAAAAATAGTATCTTATGTAATCCTGTCATTTTCCATGTTATAATTTATTCTGATGATTTGAGATATTAGAAATTGATACTAGCCTTTTGTTTGATAAGTGTGTTGCCATATCAGCTCTCTACCAAGTGATAGAAAACCTTATTTTATGTATTGCTCAGGGAGCACTAAACACCAATCTCACAAGAGCACTGCAATTAAAGGATTGTCCTTCACTTGTGGATTGTTTGTTATCAGCAACGCACCTTACACTAAGCATTATCATAAATTTCTCATTACTATACTCCTTAGTCTCTTCCAAATTAACTTATCAATTTATTAGAGGAAGATCAGTGGCTAAACAGATGAAAGCTATATAAATATATGGCGTGTAAATAATAAGCAGATTAGGAATATCTGTCATGTCTTAAGCAAATAAAAACAAGCACTTATTTAATATTAAAACATCAATATAATGCATGATTTGTGAAAAAGTTTTAAGACCATAACGTGGATTATAAGGTGGGATTATTAACTTCCTCTTATTAGCCGACTGATTATCTCAGCAACAACAAGAGTTCATCGGAGAAGTTGTAGGTGGTGTGTGTATATATATATATATATATATAAATGTTTGCGAGAGTATATATTGAATAATATATATTCGGTTGATCATAGGGTGATTCAGTATGGTATACCGAATCTCATATCTATCTCATGTCGTATACCATATTGAATTATTTGTTATAAAAAATATATATATGGATACCGTATCGAAATTTTTGTATATAAATTTTCGGTATAGTATAAATTTTATACCGATTATAGTAAAATTTTGATATCGGTATAGTATACTAAAAATTTCAAAAAAAATCTCTTACCGATATCAAAAAATTCAGTATGATATAATATCATATAGAAATTTTTGATATACGTATTGATATGATTTTATTACATAAAAGAATAAAATTGTACTCTTGATCCTTATAATCAGAGAAACAAACTAATTAATGTCTCAAATTTTAATTTATATTACGGTAAACTTAATAAAAAAACACCATTTATCTTGTAGATTTTTTTTAAAAAAACCAATAAAAATATCTCTATATTTTTAAAATTAAAAAATAAAATTAATATTCTTTTTAATTTTTATTTCAAAAATCTAAAATAACTTATAGTGTCAAGCTATTTTGTTAAAAACCTTAACCAATTAAAATATTTATATATATATATAATTATACCTATTCTCATTTAAATTATACTGATAATTTTAAAAAAATGTCAAAAAAATATTTAAATTAATATCTATCATTCTTTTAAAAGATAAAATTGTTCTACTAATTTGAACAAACTTAATAATTGAAAAGAATAAAGTAGGCTTTTCTCAAAACGGATTCATCTATTAATAATTGTAAGGATACCTATATGTAAGTTATGTCTATTTTGGGTGCTCAGCGTGGGTGACGGAGTGATTTCTTTTAATATTTTTAAAATTTTTTGATTATGTTAATAAGATTTTATATTTAAGATAAAGATTAAATATCAATAGATGCTCACTGTACATATTTTTAAAACTTTAAAAATGAACTAGTCTGTGGCAGGCATGCCCTGTTTTCGGACACCTCTCCTCACTGGGGACCCGTGCGCGCCAACTGCTCTCCCTCCCACAAAAGGTGTCTCTTTTGTCCAATAACAATTGTCTATTCCCAGTTATTTCAGTAATCGCAGCATAGAAGTAGGTTATTTTTCTCCTCTTTGGTTTTAAAGCACTTGCAAGAAAGGAAGGGGTATCACAGAGTAATATATCAAATCTTGCTTGGTTTGCAATTGCTTACATAATTTTTGTCCTTAAGAAAAAATCATTCAAAAAATTCCTCAAAGGTTATACAAACTAACTGAAGAGTTAGAAGCACTAGCACAGGATGAAGACGAAGAAGATGAACATAGCAACTAATGAAACAAGATCAAGAAATTCGTAAAAAAAAACAGACGAGTGGTGATTTATATTGACTACAACATGAATCCCGAGACTAACGATGATGAAATAAATGAGTTGGCTTTGATACGTTACTCACAACAAACTGATTTTCGTCGAGTTCTAATCAAAGGATCCTTACACGCTCAAAGACGTAAAACAATTATTTGGAACACATTCCAAGCATATGTAAATTCTCCGCTTTTTTTTATCGAGTAGAAAACATATGCTTCCATGTATCATGCATGTTAATTGCATACTCATTTCTTATTAATTATGCGTTGGATACGATTTTACAAAGTAAAATTTTGATGCCATCGATCGTTGAAAGCAGCGGCGAATCCAGACAGAAATTTAAAAGGGTGCTCAAAAAAATTTTAAAAAATATTTTTTCTATCAAATAAATATATCAAAAGACTAAAATACTATTATATAAAAATTTATGCATACCAATAAAGTAATTATTCCTAGACATCAAATTATGAATTATAATACAGTTTCAAGATGATTATTGTAATATATTATAGAGAAGGAAAGAATACTTATTAATTATATTGAAATAATAAAGAACGCTAAAATATAATTATTAGCATTAGCATTAAAATAATTGATTATTTTTTATTAATTATTTTTCAAATGACAATTTTATAAAAAAAATTTAACAAATTTAAAACATCATATATATATATATATATATATATAATTGATCAGGTGCGGACCGCGGTGATCATCGGTGGACACCATCGGTGACCATCAGCGGCCTTCGGCCGCCGCCCTCGAACAAAACTATAGCCTAGGGGGTGAGCGATGAATCTTAGGGGTAACGATGAACCCGTCGGATAGCAATGAACCCGTCGGCATTAGGTAACGGCTGATCGGTCAGGTTGACCGATCATGCAGCTGTCTGATCGGTCAGGGAGGTCTCTGACCGATCAGAAAAATCAATTATATATATATATATATATATATATATATATATATATATATATATATATATATCATGAATGTATTCAGAGCAAGGGGTGCTTACGCACCCCCTCGCTCCCCTTGGCTCCGCCGATGGTTGAAAGTCAAGTTTGACTTCAAAATCGAAATCTACATTTCGCGTAGATAAATCTAGATTATTTATTTGCTCAAAACTGATTAAGGGTGAATGAGAAATTAATTGTTCAAAAATACGCTCAAATGAACATTAAGGAAAAAGATAAGGTTTTTTAGTCCCACGTTGCTAACCGGCGAGAGCCAATGTTTCCTTATATGTGTTCTTGTGCTAATGTTATTAATACAAAAGCACAAGAGGTCTCTACCCTTAGGCGAGCAGGTGCTCGAGTGCTCGCACCTGCGAGCCCGCCACCTGCCACGCACGCACGCAATGAGCGCTTTGTTGACGCACTTTGCACTTCGAACGTACGCATCGTCTTGAGGAGCTTTAATTTATGCTCCACGTGGCGATGCCATGTCGTGATCAGGTGACGCCACGTGACATGTCGGTGTGACGTGTCATGATCAGGTGGTGCCACGTGTCATATCGGTGACAAGACAGTGCCTATGTGGCACGTGACTGTGTAGAGAACGATGACTGGATTGGGCGAACAGATGGTGGTCATCGGATCAAAGATCTGGACAGATCGCAGGAAGATGCGATCTGGAGCGTCGGATCAAAGATCTGGACAGATCCCAAGCAGGTGCGATCTGGAGCGTCGGATTCGAATCTGACTGTGAAGAAGGAGGATGGATCTGAGGTGTCGGATTAAATATTCTAATCTGACGACTGAGATCATAACTCTTCAGATCAAGGGACGAGATTAATAGACCTTTAAAAGGTTATACCTTTTCGTTATGAACGGTCCAGATCTGTCCGAACCAAAGGGTACTTACCTCTTCACTCAATATAAATAGATCCCTCCACTAGAACATTTCATTCATTCAAGCATTGCAATTTAAAGCATTTGCACTCATCCATCTTCTACATCGAGAGTCCAAAAAGCCTACGAAAAGGTTCGCCGGTCTCGGAATTTGAAGTGCTACTATTCCGAGACGACGTCGTTGTATCTTGGAAATGAATTGCTACTATCCGTGAGCACCAGTAGCGGAACAATATCGTTTTACGGAGATAGTGTCAAACACTAGCCTCGACGTAAACCAATCAGTTTGCTTCCTCCGAAAGCAACCTCCCGGAAGATCCGACGGTCATAAATTGACTAAGTCAAATACCAAGGAGATACAAGTCATCAAAAACTCCAACAATCGTAAAACGATATTCGGCAAACTGATATGGCCAGAGTCAACGATGTACTAACCGCCGTCCCTCACGCCGAGAAGCCGAACGGAGCCGACTTCAAGATCAACGATATACCAACCGCCATCCACACCGAGAAGCCGGAGAAATTCAACGGAGCCGACTTCAAAATATGACAGCAGAAGATGATGTTCTACCTAACCACGCAGAACCTTGTACGATTCCTGCGTGAAGACTCGCCAGCCGCTACGGAAAATAATTCCGGGAGCCAGGCTACTCGCGATGCGTGGTCACACGGAGACTTTATGTGCCGCAATTATGTTCTTAATGCGCTGGACAATGCGCTATATAACGTATTTGCATAATGGAGACGGCTAAGTCACTGTGGGAATCACTGGAGAAGAAATACAAAATCGAAAACGCTGGACTGAAGAAATTCATCGTCGGTCGGTTTTTGGATTTCAAAATGGTGGATTCCAAGAGCGTCACGTCTCAGGTCCAAGACATGCAACTGATTATGCATGATCTGGACGCCGAAAGAATGACGTTGAACGAGTCATTCAAAGTTGTTGCGGTAATCGAGAAACTCCCTCCGTCATGGAAGGATTTCAAAAATTACCTAAAGCACAAGCAGAAGGAGATGGGACTTAAAGACCTCATCCTGCGGCTGCGAATAGAGGAGGATAATCGAAAATTATCCGACTCTAGGGGAACAAAACTAACAGTCGACGAGATGTCCAACCTGACGGAACCAAAAGCGAAGAAGCCGAAGCAACCGAACCAGAAGGCTCAAGGCAAAAAGTTCAAGGGCGCGTGCTACAATTGTGGAAAGTCAGGACACATGTCCAAAGACTGCAGACACCCAAAGAAGACAACCAAGAGCCAAAAGAATGTTGCGAACTAAGTCGCAACCTCCGCTGACATAGATCTCAGTGCTTTGGATCTCACTGTGGTCGTGTTCGAAGCCAATTTGGTGGACAACCCGAAGCAGTGGTAGATCGATACTGGAGCAACCCGCCACGTCTGTTCGGACAAGGCGATGTTCTCCAAGTACACCTCGATAAGTGGAAGAAAACTCTATATGGGCAATTCCACGACCTCCTCAATTGTTGGACTCGGGACAGTTGTTCTAAAAATGATGTCTGGGAAGGAGCTAAGTACTCTTATTGATGTGCTCCATGTTCCCGACATCAAGAAGAACTTAGTTTCTGGATCGGCACTTGTTAAAGCCGAATTCAAACTAGTGTTCCAATCCAACAACTTTGTGCTTACGAAGAACGGTGTCTTCGTAGGAAAGGGGTATTTAGAACAAAATTTGTTCAAGATGGTTGTAATGACTGTACACCGTAATTTTGATGGTAATAAGTTAAAAGCTTCCAGCTATGTTGTTGAGTGTTTTAATTTATGGCATGATCGGCTTGGGCATGTCAATAATAATACTTTGAAACGTCTCGTCAAACTAAATTTATTACCGAACATCGATGTTGACGAAACACACAAATGCGAAGTGTGCGTGGAAGCGAAAATGACGAGACTACCTTTTCATTCGGTGGAAAGGTCAACGACTCCTCTAGAACTAATACATAGTGATCTATGTGACTTGAAATTCGTGCAAACTAGAGGAGGTAAAAAGTATTTCATTACTTTTATCGATGACTGCACAAGGTTCTGCTATGTCTTTCTTTAAGAAGTAAAGACGAAGCCCTGGAAGCTTTCAGAACCTATAAAACGGAAGTTGAAAATCTACTTGAAAAATGAATTAAAATAATTCGTAGCGATAGAGGTAGAGAATATAATGCACCGTTTGATGAATTCTATTCAGAATCTGGAATTATCCATCAGACAACGGCACCTTACTCACCTCAATCGAATGGTGTTACCGAACGTAAAAATTGGACACTAAAGGAAATGATGAATGCCTTGTTGACAAATTCAGGCTTGCCCCAGAACTTGTGGGGGGAAGTCATATTATTAGCAAATCACATTCTCAACAAAATCCCTCACAAAAAAAATGATAAAACACCATATGAACTATGGAAAGGCCGCGAGCCATCGTACAAATACTTGAAAGTATGGGGGTGCTTAGCAAAGGTCGAAGTACCTAAGCCAAAGCAAGTTAAGATCACACCTAAAACGTTCGATGCAATATTTGTCGGATATGCCCAAAACAGTAGTGCATATCGCTTCATAGTTCATAAGTCAGACATTCCTGATATTCATGTGGGTACAACCATAGAATCTTGGAATGCAATATTTTTTGAAGACGTGTTTCCAAATAAGAAGGAAAATGTTCAAAATAATGACAACGGAAGTTCTAACAAAGATAATGTTCCAGAACTTAGTTGTCATGAAAGGGCAATTGACAATCAAAGCGAAGAGCCACGTCGGAGCAAACGGGCTAGAGTTGAGAAATCGTTGGGCCGGATTTCATGACATTCATGTCAGAAATGGACCCAAGAACACTAAGTGAAGCTCTCTCTGGTCCCGACGTCCCATTGTGGAAAAAAGCTGTCAATAGCGAAATCGAGTCCATCATGAATAACCATACTTGGGAATTAGTAGGCCTTCCTTCTGGTACTAAGCCATTAGGATGTAAGTGGATACTAAAACGCAAGTATAAAGCTGATGGATCGATTGACAAGTATAAGGCCAAACTTGTAGCTAAAGGGTACAAGCAACAGGAAGGCCTTGATTTCTTCGATACCTACTCACCGGTGATAAGGATTACGTCCATACGAGTGCTGATAGCCATTACAGCATTGTATGACCTTGAAATACACCAAATGAATGTTAAGACTGTGTTCTTAAATGGTGAGTTGGAAGAAGAAATCTATATGGAGCAACCCGAGGGGTTCATAGCTCCTGGAACTGAGGGAAAGGTGTGTCGACTTGTTAAGTCGTTGTACGAACTTAAACAAGCACCAAAGCAATGGCACGAAAAATTTGACAAAATAATGCTGTCAAACGAATTCAGAATAAATGAATGTGACAAATGCATTTATGTCAAAAGCACATCTGAGAGTTATGTAATCGTCTGTTTATACGTAGACGACATGCTCATAATGGGAAGTAATCATGATATCATCATGAGTACTAAGAAAATGTTGACCAATAGTTTCGACATGAAAGATATGGGTCTAGCAGATGTCATATTGGGAATTAAAATTCTCAGGACGTCTGATGGGATAGTTTTAACACAATCTCATTATGTAGAGTCAGTATTGAAAAGATTCAATGCATACGATCTCTCTACTGTAAAAACACCTATGGATCTAAGTCAACACTTAGCGAAAAATCATGGTGAACCCATATCACAATTGGAATATTCCCGGATAATTGGCAGTTTGATGTATCTCACAAACTGTACTCATCCGGATATTGCCTGTGTGGTCAACAAACTGAGTCATTTTACGAGCAATCCAAACGACACCCATTGGAAAGCACTGATGCGAGTTCTTAGATATTTAAAATATATTATGAACTACGGATTATATTACGGAAGGTATCCCACAGTCTTGGAGGGATATAGTGATGCTAATTGGATCTCCAATATAAGAGACTCTAAATCCACTGGTGGATATGTATTCACGATCGGTGGAGGAGCAGTATCTTGGAAATCCACTAAGCAAACATGCATAGCTCGGTCAACAATGGAATCCGATTTTCTTGATAAAGCAGCTGAAGAAGCTGAATGACTGTGGAATTTCTTGGAAGATATTCAAGCTGGACAAAACCTGTGCCCGCCGTACTTATCCACTGTGATAGTTGTTGGTGCCCCAGTTGGTTTTGATGTAATCAACCAAGTTAGGTTAGGTCCTGTTGGTTTTAATCCCTCTGCTAAGTGTGCAGGAGCTTAGGTACGGAGGAAGTCGAGTGTAAGACGTAGCGGACGAGAAGGATTGTGCGGGCAAGTGAGCCGACGGGCTCGGTACAATCCGAGGGACGCGGATGCTGCGGAAGAGTACACCGGTGGAGCGAGAAGGACGTGCGCGGTGTCCGAGGGACGAGAAGCCGGGAGGAAGGACGCTCGAGGGGCGAAAGGCCGGAGTCAGGTTCGGGTGAGCCTAACTCCGGTTGGCCGGAAATCACCCAGAAGATGAAGAATCAAAAAGACTAGTCCAAGCGCCCAAAAGAAAAGAGAAAATTATTTGGTGCCACGAAGGATCGAACCCGAGACCTCAACAACACACACTAACCTACTTACCATTTGGACTAAAGGGCAATGGCAATAAAATGTTGCCGATATTACTACTTAGAGATTACAACAGCGACATGGAGATTCCAACAGCCATCTCGAGGAAAGATAAAGTGTTAATTAAAACAATTAAAACTTAAAGGATAATGTTACATTATCCTTTAATCAAATCCAATGGATGCAGTTTAATCCCATCCATGATCAACCATCCAGATTACATCCATGGATCAACGGCCAAGAGAAAAGTGATCAACAATCAACAATCCAGATTTATTCTCTTAGGCTATAAATAGACTTAGAGGTTTTGCTTTAGAAATCAATCATTTTATTCATTCTTGTAAAATCTCTAGCGTGCTATTTTTGTAAGGCTTCTCCGCCATAAGGAGATTTTTATTGAGCGTCCACTGCCTTGGAAGCAACGTTCTCAGTTGCGACCAAGTTCTTTTTTAAAGACGAGTGCCTCCACTACTTTTATTTTATTAGCCGTCTATTCACACCCCTCTAGCCGGTCCAACTCGATTGATACCACTTGTTGGTTCGGGTTGGACCGGCTAGAGGGGGGTGAATAGACGGTAAAAAAAATTATGAAAGTGGAGGCACTCGTCTTTAGGAACTGAAAAACCATTTTTCATAATTATTAGCAATTCAATATCAGTTTTAAAAAATACCTGCATTCGACGCTTCCACATCGCGAACTCCCCCTCAAACTTCGGCGGGTAGATTACGGCTCCAACCATTTTCTTAAAATTGCTACAGTTGGCGATTAGTCCTTCTGCGGCGACCTTGGCTCTGATACCACTTGTTGTCTTCATGCAATTCTAGGAATTTCTCCCAGAGCTCTTTTGCCGAGTTGTAATTCTCGATGCGGTTAATTTCTTGCGCGGGAAGAACGGCAAGGATAAAGAAATAAAGTTGTGGACCAAGAAGGAGAAAGTCAATCGGCAATTGGAAGGGCACAGAGTAGTATGCATAATGGTAAGTCACGACATATACGTCGTCGACATAATACCATTAGGCAGTTGATCTCGAACGGAGTGATTGCAATCAATTATGTCAAATCTAAGGATAATTTGGCAGATCCCCTAACAAAGGGGCTAAATCGAGATCAAGTATACTGCTCATCAAGAGGAATGAGATTGAAAATCTACAACTAAAAACGACTGTAGCGGTAACCCAATCTTGTTGACTGGAGATCTCAAGATCTTGGTTCAATGGGACAACGAAGTTACAGAAGTTGTGTAACAACACAAGAGAAATAATTATCTCTACTATCCCAATCCTAGGATGATTTGGTGCTGTCTTACCACATGTAGTGAGGATAAGCTTATGCTTTTAATGACCTCTATACCTTTAAGATGGAGTATGGTAGGATACTCTTGATAGAAGTGTCACCTATGCGAGTGTGAAGACAGACCGCTTCAATGAAACACTCATGAATCCAAGATGGTGTCCATGGCCGAAATGGAACCAACCATGAGAACTAAAAGTGGGTGAGATAAGTCTCTGTGTGGGTGTTATTGTCTTAGTATACACCAACAGCTGAGCAGTTCAAGACATCACGTTCACTGCGCAGCCTAGTATGCTCGATAGCATTCCACTACGGAAGGTTCAAAGTCACAAGCTACCTTTCCCGATGCATTGATTTATCGATTGGACTCTTGTAAAGTGTCAGCATGCATACATGCATTAATTTCCATTAATGTGGGGGATTGTTGGATACGATTTTGCAAAGCAAAATTTTGATGTCATCGATCATTGAAAGTCAAGTTTGACTTCAAAATCGAAATCTACATTTCGCGTAGATAAATCTCGACTATTTATTTGCTCAAAACCGATTAAGGGTGAATGAGAAATTAATTGTTCAAAGATACGCTCAAATGAACATTAAGAAAAAAGATAGGGTTTTTTAGTCCCACATTGCTAACCTGCGATAGCTAGTGTCTCCTTATATGTGTTCTTGTGCTAATGTTGTTAATACAAAAACACAAGAGGTATCTACCCTTCGACGAGCAGGTATCTACAAAAGCCCGCCACCGGCCACGCGCGCAATGGGCGTTTTGTTGGCGCACTTTGCACTTCGCGAGGAGCATTGAGGAACTTTAATTTATGCTCCACGTGGCGATGACGTGTCGTGATCAGGTGACGCCACGTGACATGTCGGTGTGACGTGTCATGATCAGGTGGCGCCACGTGGCATATCGGTGACAAGGCAGTGCCTATGTGGCACGTGACTGTGTAGAGAACGATAACTGAATTGGGCGAACAGATGGTGGCCGTCGGATCAAAGATCTGGACAGATCGTAGGAAGATGCGATCTGGAGCGTCGGATCAAAGATCTGGACAGATCGTAGGAAGGTGCGATCTGGAGCGTCGGATTCGAATCTGACTGTGAAGAGGGAGGATGGATCTGAGGCGTCAGATTAAATGTTCTAATCTGACGGCCGAGATCAAGATGGGATCTGAAGAGTTATAACTCTTCAGATCAAGGGACGAGATTAAAAGACCTTTAAAGGGTTATACCCTTTCGTTATGAATGGTCCAGATCTGTCCAAACCAAAGGGTACTTACATCTTCACTCAATATAAATAGATCCCTCCACTAGATCATTTCATTCATTCAAGCATTGCAATCTAAAGCATTTGCATTCATCCATCTTCTGCATCGAGAGTCCAAAAAGCCTACGAAAAGGTTCGTAGATCTCGGAATTTGAAGTGCTACTATTTCGAGACGACGTCGTTGTATCTTGGAAACGAATTGCTGCTATCCATGAGCACCAGTAGCGGAGCAATATCGTTTTACGAAGATAGTGTCAAACACTAGCCTCGACGTAAACCAATCAGTTTGTTTCCTCCGAAAGCAACCTCCCGGAAGATCCGACGGTCGTAAATCGACTAAGTCAAATACCGAGGAGATACAAGTCATCAAAAACTCCAACATTATGCATGATCTTGGAAGTATCATATACTTTTAGTATCATAATAACTAAAAGTTTTTCTTGTTGAATCTGGAATAGAGAGGATATATGGATGTGCCTTTAGCTAATTAGGATGACCTTGGAGCCACATGTTTTATAAACATAATGGTTTTAGCTTGATGCAGATATTGGTGTTCATAGGAAGGTGACACAGTTCGTCCTAGTTGGCACTATGCTACAAAGAGGAAATCTCCTGTTGGACGACCAGACACAAAGAGAGGTTGTGTATGCCATTTTATTGTTGCTAGCTGATCCTTCTCTTGCTCTTATCATATATAATCAAGATAAAACATAAATATGTACCTGTACTATCACAAGGCAAATATGGTATTCTCTTTGTTCAGCTGTGTTTTCACCACTAGTTCATTTTTTTCTTTATTTAATCCTTGTCTAAACGTTTTGGTGTTCATGACTTGAGTATCACATTAGTATATCCTTTGAAAGATGGAAAGGAGAAAAATTGACCTTTCTCGCATGCCATTTCCTTTCATTTTTATTGGCAGAGGAAATTTTTCTTCAGCTTCAGGGACTTCGTATATTGCTTTTCCATCCAACTTTGAAATAAACCTAATTGTAGCTGTGACAAGGCACACATGCAACAAGCTTTTTGATGAACAATCTTCCTTTTACACTTTGCTCTGACATGTATTGGATGACAGGAGTCTTTGGTCATGCCCACAACCATTAATTTAAATTTGCAATAAATTTTAAGACCCTTTGAGTTCCATAATCACTACGTAAAGAAACCTCCATTATTTTCTAAATAACATTTCAATTTACTTTCATAATTTTCAATGACAATTCATTTCAGCAACACTTAGGGAGTGTTTGGGAGAGTTTTTGCTACCTACTTTTTAGATTCTGACTACACAGAATCATTTTTGAATGTTTGGGAAGACGAGATTCTGCTTTAGCTTCTGTTACTTTTGCTCAGAAGTTAGAAGCAAGAATTTGATGTTTCTACCTGCTTCTGCTTTTTTATTTATGATATAACATTAAAAAATAATATTTATATCCTTAAATAATATAACATTTTACCTGATTGCCACTTGACCCTAATTTTCAGAATTATATATATATATATATATATATTATATTTATATAAATTATATTATTTTTTATTTTTTATTAATTTTATATATTTTTTCAAATATTCAAATTATAAAAAAATTAATTTTAATACTATATTTAAAATATAATAATAATTATATCACTATTTAAAATATAATAATAATTACGTGAACAAATTATTAATAGTATCGAAATTATATTTAAATAATTAAAAAATGATTAATTTATATAGTTTAAGGATATTATTGTCATTCAATTAAAAATTAAGCTTGGAAGCAATTATTCTCCCAAACACTCAAACTTTATCTTGTATCAGCTTTTGACTTCTATTTTCAAACACTGCTTACTTTAACTTCTTACTAACTTTAAGATAATCACTATAAGAATCACTTTTCAATAAGTAAAAGCTCTCCCAAACACGCCCTTATTGTCCAATTATATAATCATGATTCTATGCCGGATTGATTTGAGGTAGGATTGGATCATAGAATCGTATGATCCTACTAAAATCCTTGAACTTTTTTATATAATACATAATTAATAATTAAGAAAAAAAGTCTTAAAAGATCATTTACTTATAAATAGATTAATAATTTTACACATATATGTCATCATCGACACTCGACATCACAGATAACGTACATTATAACATGTACAAATTTAAATTAACAAGTAATTTATCGATTCACAAGATGACTCAGTTTAAAGACTAACAAAATAGTTGACGTAGTGGAAACTATTGAAACCTTTGATTCGAACACGAACGTCGGAAATAATCTTCTAAAGACGGTTGAATAACTGGCAATAGGCATCCAAAAACTCATCATTTTGGAGAAAAGAAACGATAGACTATTATTGATACTAACTCAAAACTAACTAAATAAATGTTTAGATAGTCTTAGAATCCTAACCCTAACTCTGCAAAAAGAAGAAAATGACCTAAATTATAAAATAGTCCAAAAGATAATAGAAAGGACTAAAAATCTTCAAATTTCTAAAAAGACTTCAAATGATGTTTTTTTGGATCTGAAGTTAGGCAGTTATAGGTTTCACTCAGTAATTAATTATAGATCTCTAAACAAGTTTCGATTTGATATATTCTAGGTTCAGTGGTTCAACCCGAGTCAACAGTTATAACATCTCAAAGCTTTTACTTATCATCATGTTTCAATTCCACTACAAAAATGATCCCGCACGATTCAGAATCGATTCGATATTCCAGATCGTGCAATCCTACGATCCAGGATCACGATTTTACAAACATGGGTTGCAACTATATTCGCTTTATAGCACCAGAATTAGGAGAAGCTCAATTAATAGAGCGACCCCACAGGCCTTGAAACCTATTAGGTTTTCTTAATCAAGGTCTTTATTTGTTGAATGCGTCTGTCCATTTCGTTCAGACAAATTTTCTCCCTAGATTTACTTAAGTTACTATCATTATTTCTTTTACATGATTTTTTCTCCCTAGATCAGGTTTGTGGTTAGTTTTCTAGACAAACTGACATGAAGTAACTTTCATGTCTAATCAGGTAAAAGCCCTTTTAACTCATAGGAGGATTCTGTTGTCCAGATTAAGTCAATCAGATTCAACTGTATAAAGGTCTTAAGGCAATTTCCATGTAAAGGTTGCTTACTTTTTTCCTTCAATTATTCAAATCTTTTACCATTAATTTTGTCTCTATCCTTTTCTATATATTTTTTTCATACATTTTTAATCTTATTTTTCATACGTATTTTGCAAGTGTGCAACCAACAAGACGGCATTTAATTAAGCTTTCATGGTACAAGTGCAGATAGAAGGAACTATCAATAATCTTCAAAGCAGTTGTGAGGGCAAGATATGGATAGTAGTTATTCCATATAACTAACTATCCATCAATGTGGGAATCAAAAAATTAAATCCATTCAGTGTGACTGTAAATTGATTACTACCTGTGAATCAACCTTTTCCCCCAAAAAAAAGACTGTACATGGAATTAGAAATGATGGAATTTACTACATTTTGATTCCTTAAACTATTTATTAGATTCATTTAGCTGTTATTCTGTATATATTTCAAGCTGATTAGTTGAATGGCTTGTCATAATTTCTAATGGATGTGAGGTTTGACACCTTTTCTTTTGTTGCTGAAAAAAATTATGCTGCTTCTAATTTTAAGGAACATCTTGATCTTGTTTTGCTCACTTGACAAATCACAACAAAAAGGTGAGAGAAATTATGTTAAATTACGTAGAGATCTTATTCCTAATACATTAATTTGTAAGGATAGGGAGAATGAAAATGGGAGAGTAAAAATCATAGTGAATGATAGGGCATGACGTGACACTTTACATGCACACGTCCGATTATCGCTTGGACACCATCGACGGCCTTCGGCCGCCGTCCCGAATCAAACTATACCCTGGGAGACATGGTGAACCCGTCGGAGATAGTGCATGCAAGGTGCCACGTCATTCACTATGGTTTTCACTCTCCCATTTTCACTCTCCCAATTATTATTCTACATTAATTTACACCTCTGAGAATCATTTCTTAATTGCTTTTAATTTTATTTATGCATGAAGATTATATATTTATTAATAATTAAAATCCATATATGTATGTATAATAAAGACATAATTCAAAGAATATCAAACTTATAGCTTATTTATTTTCATTTAATCTTGTTGGTAAATTTCAAAGTAATTATGTTAATTGTTATATAATAAAAATATAATAATATATGAAAATATGTAATGACGACCGTATTAGAGTAAAAAACATGTACAACCATGAACACCGACACGGAAGAGAATAAATGAGCGTTATTTCATGCAGCTTGAGATGAAAAGTAAAGGATTCAGCCATTCTGCTATTAAATTGAAAATTTGATTGAATAAATATTAATTGTAAACAACGACAACGAATCTCGTAGAGGACCATTATTATTGATTATAATAAATTTAATATGGTTTTTGTTTTTTAAAAATAAACCTTGTGTGACGAGAACGAATCCTCTGTTTCGAAATGGCCTCTGCCTCCGTGTCCTAACTCATCGGCGATACCTGACGAGTCGTCCGATCAACAATCGGACACCATCGGCAGCCTCCGGCCACCGTCCAGAACTAAACTATACTCTAGAGGGTACGATGAACTCATCGGGAATCGCTGCAATTGCGATCTCGCCGGTCGAATCCGACAAGATGACAATTATGGCGATCCCAATAGATTTACTATTCTCCCATGGTATCGTATGATTCGGGACAGCGATCAGAGGTCATTAGTAGTGTCCGATCGATGATCAAACGATTCACCGACCATCGCCGACGAATTAAAATATTGGGACAGAGGTATGTTAGATACAGACGATCCCGTTTGTGTTGTGACAGCTTGTTATAGAATTGTAAAGTAATAAAAAGTTGTGCCTTCAGAATAATTAAGAAATTTAAATTTAATTATTAATTATAATATATTATAAAAGATTTTTTTTAGAAAAAAAATTTAAGAATGCTGAGTTATTTTATTTATTTTGATCCATTTATTTTCTTTATGAATGTTGACGATAAGTCTTTTGAGGACCATAAATCTTTATAATCAGTAGGAGTGGAAATAGACTAGACGACCTATCAGGAATCTATGACCTAGCTTATATTTTGCCTGATCTAGCCTGACCTGACTTGTTTAGAAATAGGATAGTGCTCAGTCTATTTCAAAACATATTTTTCTTATCAAGCCTGGTCTAACCTAAATATAAAGACTATCAAGATTGACCTGGATCTGGTGACCGATCAGGCAATTGCTTGGTTGGTCATATACGCCGACGGGTTTACCGATACGCCGACGGGCTCACCGCTACCCCTAAGGTTCACCGCGTCGACAGGTTCACCGCTACTCCTAGGATTCATCGCACCCCCTAGGGTTATAGTTTTGTTCGGGGGTGACGGCCGAAGGCCGCCGATGGACACGGAGCTGCGCACCGTGCGTGACCGATCAGGAGCTTCCTTGATTGATCACGCGCCCCTGTCGCGCACATGGTCCGCACAGCGCAGTCCGCAGGAGAGCAAAACTATATATATATATATGGTCTGTTTTGAGATATGTATGATACAAGGCTTGATTACAGACAAAACGTTAATTTTGAGCTTGTTTAATATTTTGAACTGTTGATCTATATAAAATATTCTAAATTACAAACTTTGTAAATAGATCACAGGCCAGGTCAAGTTATTAAATATGTCAGGCTTAAATCAAAAACAAACCTTATAACATATCACAGATCAAACTCGAACTATTTTGTTACTATATAGATCTAATCTATTAATGTACTTATTTCCATCCTCAATAATGATCATTATGGAATGAAAAGAATTTTTCTTCCCAGATCTCGCACATGGCTAGGCCTTCATTGGCACTAATGCGGTCCACCAGCGGTCGGTCGGCTCGACGTGACCCGACACGGTCGATCCACATGGCTCGCGCGCGTCCCACGGCCGGAAGCTGTCGCCATGGCTCTCCAATGCGCGCGCTGGAGCGTGAGAAGATGGGACAGGTGCCGCAGGGAAAACCAAATCGAGCAAAGTCTAAATGAAGAGCAAAAAGAAGATATTACCAAATCTAGTTTGCTGGTCACGTTTAACAGTCTCCTCGTCCATGATACTCCGATGGCCGGCCACCAGCCACAGCTTGTGATGCTCAGAGAATTAGATTACTGACCGGGCGACGAAATCTTTTTGGCGACAAGAGAAGTAGCGTCCAACAACCTATTACGGCGCTCATTACTGCTCCATTGATGGCGACGCTGCCGCCACAAGCTCAATTCCCTCGCGCGTCTCCACCTCCATTGCCCATGCACCACGACACTGTGCTGACTGTGCTGTGCTGTGCTGTTTGAAGTCGATAGTATTTGTAGAGCAGAGCACGCTCAGCTCGTTCTAGTGCCACATGGAGATAGAAGTACTGCGCGCCACATCGTGGGAGGTTCCGCCGCCGCCGCCGCCACAACTTGCAGCGGCAGAGGCGGCCTACCTGGTGTGGGAGGACCTGACTGCGGCGCTGCCCAACTACAGCAGCGCCCGCCCGCCGAAGAAGCTGATACAGGACTTGAGCGGCTACGCGGTGCCCGGCCGGATGCTGGCCATCATGGGCCCTTCCGGCGCCGGCAAGTCGACGCTTCTTGATTCCTTAGCAGGTCAGCTGCTCGACCGATTTCTTCGCCGAGATCTCTGATTTTGGTTCGATTGCTGAATTTGTTGGTTGGAATATTAATTGATTTAGGGAGGCTCGGAAACAATGTCGTCTTACATGGCCGCGTGCTGGTTAACGGCAGGAAGAGAAGGTTGGATTACGGAGCTGTGGTAAGATCTGCAGTTTATAGATTTTACGCACGATCGATCAGAAACAAATTTGTCCTTCGGATGAACAGAGATATTACTGATTGGCACAGGCATACGTGAGGCAAGAGAACGTGTTCCTGGGGACGCTCACCGTACGGGAAACCATCACCTACTCGGCCCACCTGCGGCTGCCGGCCGGCCAGAGGAAAGCGGAGGTGGCGGCGGTGGCGGAGGCGACGATCCTCGAGATGGGACTGCAGGAGTGCGCGGACCGGGTGATCGGGAACTGGCACATGAGGGGGATCAGCGGCGGGGAGAAGAAGAGGCTGAGCATCGCGCTGGAGATCCTGACGCGGCCGCGGCTCCTCTTCCTCGACGAGCCCACCACCGGGCTCGACAGCGCCGCCGCCTTCTTCGTGGTGCAGACGCTGAAGCACATCGCGGTGGACGGCAACAAGACCATCGTCGCCTCCATCCACCAGCCCAGCAGCGAGGTCTTCGGCCTCCTCGACGACCTCTGCCTCCTATCCGGCGGAGAGGCCGTCTTCTTCGGAGATGCCAAGTTAGCCACCCAGGTAGGTAACACTTCTAGATTGAATCGTTGATCGACAACCTTGAGGAAACATCTCAACTCTGATTTGGTGCTGTAGTTCTTCGCAGATGTTGGATTTCCCTGCCCGAGAAGAAGAAACCCTTCCGACCACTTCCTCAGATGCATAAACTCTGATTTTGATCGCGTAAACGCCACCATTAGAGGCTCAATGAGGTTCCACGAGGAGACAGAATCACCTTCAGATCCATTGTCGACATCAGCCACTGCACAGATTAAAGTAATTCTCATTGATGAATACCGGAGCTCAGAGTATGCCAGGCATACTCGAAGACAGATCCAAGAAATATGCAAGATAGTAAGCTCTTCAATCATTTGCGACTCCAAATTCACCTCTTGGCAGTAGTAAACATTGCGTTCTCTCTTTCTGTTTTTGGTTGAAGGGAGGGCTGAGTGTTGAATCTGACAAAGGCAGCCAAGCCACTTGGTGGAAACAGCTCACGATTCTCACGAAGAGATCCTTCGTGAACATGAGCAGGGACATCGGTTACTATTGGTTAAGGATCATCATTTACATGGTGGTCTCGGTGTGCGTGGGCACCATTTTCTTCGACGTCGGCACAAGCTACACGGCCATTCTAGCAAGAGCCTCTTGTGGGGGCTTCGTCTCAGGCTTCCTCACGTTCATGTCCATCGGCGGCTTCCCGTCCTTCATCGAGGAGATGAAGGTCTTCGAGCACGAAAGGCGAAACGGCCATTACGGAGTTGCAGCATTCATACTGTCTAACTTCCTGTCTTCGGCACCGTTCTTGGTTGCCATAGCTCTCTCCAGTGGGTCGATAACCTTCTACATGGTGAAGTATAGAAAGGGCTTCTCTCACTTTGCTTACTATACCATCAGTCTCTTCGGCGGCATTGCTGACATAGAGAGCCTGATGATGATTGTGGCATCTCTCGTGCCGAATTATCTGATGGGGATCATAACTGGAGCTGGCCTCATTGTAAGCTACCCCTTTTAAGATCGATCGTATGTTTACGCAGGCTGTGACACTGGATTGTGTTGTACATTTCAGGGAATTATGATGATGACGGCCGGATTCTTTCGGTTACTGCCGGAGCTTCCCAAGATCTTTTGGCGATATCCAGTTCTCTTCTCAGCTACGGGTCATGGGCATTGCAGGTGAGGAACCTGTGATTGTGCTTGCTAGGGAGGCTTGCTGAAATATTTGACAGGGTGATGAGCTTCTGTGTAGGGAAACCTCAAGAATGACTTCATGGGACGTGAGTTTGAGCCGCTGGTACCTGGAAACCCCAAACTGAGGGGCGAGTATATAATCGAACACATGTTGGGCGTCAGCTTGAACAGGTCCAAGTGGTTAGATTTGATGGCTCTGTTCGTGCTGCTCGTTTCATACAGAGTCGTCTTCTTTCTCATCCTGAAGCTGAGAGAGAAGGCGTCGCCGTATGTGCAGATGCTGTATGCGAGAGCTAGTGTGAAAGTGATGAAGAAACCTTCCTTGAGGAAGAGGCTGAGTTCGGTGTCAGCGAGGTACCAGCCGCAGCTTCCCATGGCTCTGCAGGAAGGCCTCAGCTCTCCTCTTCCCTGATACAAAAACAACGATATGTATGAAACTGCAAATGAATTTGATGAAACAATCAAAGTGAATAATGTGATGGCTTCGATTCTTGTCCATTGCCGTGTTCTTGCAAGGTTAAAATTTGGAAACACTTAAGTAACAAAACTCTCATATCTTTGTTCTTTCTGGGTTCATCGCTAATGCATGTACTTAAATTGGCATTACAAGCATCCAACTCATGACAAGACTGATTCTTTTTCCCCGGGACGAATGATTTTGATTCCCAGATTTCCATCAGGCACCATAGTTTGTGGCAAGAAAAATATCTGCCCAATATTCATTCACCTCAAACCTTCTCCGAAGAGCTTTGGAACTTCAAAATCCAACTCCCCAAACAGTTTGCAAGCAGAATGGTATGTATTTTCGACCAAGTTGAAATATGCTGCGCCAGAACTACTTTCCATTGCATTGCTGCTGTGCTCGCTTTATTGGATCTTGAAAGTACTGTAGGGAGATGAAGATGGCCTCCTGAGAAAGAAACACGGCAGGATGCAAAGGACTTTTTTTTAATGATGCTACGGGATCAGGAGTCTTCTGGTTAGTTGATACCTCAGTCCTTATGGTTCTGCTTCCTTGAGGGGCATGTATTCAAATAAGAATTAAATACATCATGCACATTTTTCCCTGCAAATCACCAAAAAAAAGATAAGAGAGCCATCATTCAACTTTCTTATCACAATCCCATGAAAAATTAAGAAACTACAGAAGTGAAGGTGGCATAATATGCACATTTATGGTGTGTAGGAATATCAATTTCAGTAAAACCTGTTCCCTCATTTCTTCACCATTCCAACGAACAAGCTATGAAGAATGAGTTAATTGGACAAGCTAGGTAGATGAGGCAGGTAGACTTGGGTAGGGGGTGAAAGGGCATGAATGGGGCAGGCTGGCCAGCCAACTAGGGGGCTGGGATGAATCAGGAGGCAAGACTAGCCGAACGAGCCTAGCAGATTTGAACAATTAAAAGGAATCGAACAAGTTGGCAAGGTCTCTCAGTCTGGCAAAGTGAGTCTAGGGCAAGGCCAGCGTGGATTGGGCTGGCCCAAGCTGAGAAGATGAACAGCCAAGCAAACAGAACATGGAAAGTGAAATATTTATTATCAATATTTAGTAGTCTAGAAAATCATGTTCCAGTTTCTTCCTTCCTAAACTATTACATTCTCTAGGAATAATTACTTCATTCCTGGTCAATTTTATTCAAAGAATCTTTACCATCTTCTAGGAATAACTATATTTTTTTTTATCAA